>PVJN01048651.1:0-15523 GCA_004026805.1 Lasiurus borealis
CCGAGGCTGCCCGCCTATGTCCCAGATCTGCAACAAGACAGACACCCTCACCACGACGTCCCCGCCACGCGTGCGCGCGGGAGGAGAAAGACCAGGCAGACTCACTCCTTTTCACAACGAGCCACGTCCCTCTGAAACCCTGAGCTCAAGCAAGCTCAATCTGAGGTTCCTGGGCCCCTTCTAACCTGGAGGCTCACCTTTAAAATGTCACACTGACCCTAGCGAGTTCTGTGGAGCAAAGACTTAGTCTTCATGCCATGCGTGGTTTGCCTGTTTACCAATAAAGTTCCGACATTGAAAATACAGGGGTCCTCCCACATCTGCAGGGGAAAAACGAGCAGAGAGGTCGATACTGTCTGTGGTTCGACCTCTTTGCTCGTTTTTCCTCTGCACATGCCTGTGATGAGTTCAGCTTATAATTTAGCACCGTCAGATGAACAACAATGGCTCATAATAAAACAGAACAACTGTGACAATTATAGTCCCTAAAGGGCAGGGAGCACATACAGTGGGGCTATGCCAGACAAAGGAAGGATTTGTGCCCGTGTGGGACAGAGGGGGGTGGCACAAGTGGACGCTTATGAATTGTTTATTTCTGGAATTTTCCATTAATACTGTCAACCAGTGGCTGGCTGTGGGTAGCTGTATACACCTTTGACATAACACTTTCAGAATCTCCAGAATCACACACCATCCAGATTTGAACGTCAAGACAAAATGGTTCATTCAGAACCTATTAACGTTTAACTGTCTGTCTGGCTATATACATTAACGCCTCATCGTTCTCAATAATTCTGTAAACATGGGCAACATTCCCACCTAGTGACTTCCTTACACACGTTAATTTCACCCAGGAAGCCCTCCCCCGGAGAATGCCATTAGCAGGCCTCCGGTTCCAGGCGATGGGCGACAGGGGCCCAGGTCATGGGACTGATCCTCAAAAGCGCCAGCTGAGCGCAGCCCCGGGAGCACCAGGAAGAGCATCTGCAGAGCAGCGATAAGGAGTGGGAAATGGCCACCAGGCCAGGCCCTGGAGCAAACTCCCATGAGCCACTGAGCCAACCCCACACGGACACATGGCGCTCACACACAGCCCACGGTCAGGGTTCAAGCTTCTTCTAAAACAAAATTATGTTGAATTAGTCAACTTTCCCCTTCTTATAGTTTCAATTTTAAGGCTTAGAAGTAAGGAAAGGGAAAACTGGTTACATACTTGCTGCTTCAAATAAACTAAATACCAGGGGCTCATTTTCACATCCTCCGAAGAGGGCTTTATTTCCAGGACCACCCGCCCGACAGGGACTCTGCCAGGCCGCTGTGCTCCCCGGGCGCTCCCCTGCAGCTGAGGACGAGAACAGGGGCATCCCTGCGCCCTGGGCACAGGCTGCTCGTCAGCAACCATAGGAACCAGTGTTTGCTCTCCTAAGAAGCCGACCCACAGCGCCCCTGGCTGCGCCCTCGGGCCCGAGCGGAGGGGTGGCGTACCTTTATGGTGACGTTGCCTTTGGTCACCTTCCGCATGTTGAAGCCCACGGTGGGGATCATGTCCTCGCTGAACTGCCCCGACTGCGGAGAGAAGAGCGTTAGAGCTGCACCTGCCGCAGCAGCACCTGCACCACCAGGAGCTCGCTGCCGGGGTCGCCGGCCGCACGGCCCAACTCTCTCTTTCTTTATAAACAGGTGTTTACTGACTTCAGAGAGGACGGGAGGGGGAGAGAACCATCAGTGATGAGAGAGTCATGGCTCGGCTGCCTCCTGCACGTCTCCCACTGGGACGGAGCCCGCAATCTGGGCCTGGGCCCCGACCGGGAATGGAACCGTGACCTCCTGGTTCCTAGGTTGATGCGCAACCACTGAGCCCGCCAGCCAGGCTCCCAGTGCTCCCAGCTGGTAGATGACGGTGCCTTACAGTCTCCGATGTGTGGCATTTCTGGTAATGACATTGCTCTTATACTCCAGAGACATTAGTAAGAAGAACAACAACTTTAACTTTTATTTTTTTGCTGTGAAGCGCTTAAAACGGAAGGCTAGGGGATGCTGGTCTGGGGGGCTGCGGGAGGATGCCCATGGCCGTCAGGGGTCTCTCCCCACCACCCACCCGGTGTTGGAGGGCGCTGGGGTCACCCGGTGAGCAGTCTCAGAGGGCAGCACTGCCAGAGGGACACCACAGGACATCAAGGGACACAGGTGCCTGTCCGTATGCCCTCGGAGGACGCGCAGACTGACCCTCGTCACAAGGAAACGTCAGACAAACCAAAGCCAGCGACACACCGAGAGGCCACCAGCACCTGTCTCCCACTGCTCCTAGGAGCCCCGAAGCGCCAGGAGTGGAAGATCCTCATATGCACCCAGGATTCCAGCGGTCATGCGTCACGCCAGGTGACAGCCCGCACGGCTGGTACCTGCTCTCCTCTACCTGGAGGATGGAGGAAGCTACCAGCACCCCCATCCCCACGCTCTCCCTCTCCCCGGCGTGAAGCAGACAGGCAGCCGGCCCGCCTCACCGTAGAGACCAGTCTAGGACCCGCGACAGCAGCAGTGGAAGCGTGGCTGGTGTCAGCCCCCGCAGGCGGCGAGCTGTACCATCAGGACCCACGGAACAGGGTCCCAGGGTCCCTTGTTAGCCTGGTGCTGCCGCTCGGAGCCTTTGCAGCGCACAGAGTGGCAACCTCCGCCGCCCTCCCCACGTCACGTGGGCTGCTCTGCCCCCCTTCCCCCCCCTGGCGCTCAATAACTGGGACTTTGTAAATCCTATTACAGTGACTAAGTCCCTAAAGCCGCCTAAGATGGGGCTTAGGCATCGCTGAGCTCTGCGCACAGCGGCAGACACCTCTGCTGCCACGCCTGCCAGCGCCTCTGGCATGGGGCGTGGCTAGAAAAGGCCACCGCTGACCACGTTCCCTTCACGGCCAAGCCCCACCTCTGGCTTCCCTGGGGACCTCTGAAGAGACACTCGGCACCCCATTAGCCCTCAGTGTGGTCAGCTGTTCACTGACCCCAGTTCTGAAATGGGGGGCATCCTGAAACACTGAGTGGCTGCGCACTGCTCAGGTTCCGGACGGCGCCTTCTCGATGCTAACGTCATTATTTATTCAGTGGCTGCTACACCCCCACCGTTACCACCCGGGGGGAGCGTGGCAGGCCGTTAGGAGCCCAGCAAGAGGCAGGAGCAGCAGGAATGTTTTCCAGTTACGGTGACCACTGCGGCAAGACGACGTCACTGCTATTCGCTGGGACACGATGGCTGACTTAGACTGTGCTAACTGTAACAAACCCTGACATGAAGACAGGCCAAGCGGTAGAACGACTGTGATGCGCACTGACCAGGGGGCAGACGCTCAACGCTGGAGCTGCCCGGGTGGTCAGTGCACTCCATGGGGGAGCACCATTCAGCCAGAAGCCGGGCTCTTGGGTGGAGAGTGCAGCGGCGGCACTGGGTGGCAGGAGCCTCGCCCGCCTCTGTGGAAGTGGTAAGGAGCAGCGAGCAGGCGGGTGGTAAGGAGCAAGGGATCTAGACTGCAAGAGGGTGCAGGCCAGGCTGAGGGACACCTCCCTATCCTTCCAGTGCATGGATTTCATGCACCAGGCCTCTAGCCCTATCTAATAAAAGAGTAATATGCAAATTGACCACACATCCGCCACACCCACCAGCCAATCAGGAGCATGTATGCAAATTAACCCAACCAAGATGGCTATAGCTATGGAGAGAGCAAGAGGCTTGGGTTTCCTCAGCAATGGAGGAAGCCAAGCTTTCCGCCTGCCCTGGCCCTCCACTCAAGGCTACGAAGTTTCAATTATAGAAGATAAATAAATCCCAACAAAAATGGTTGCAGCCACGAAGCAAGCAGGAGCCCTGGCTCCATTCTAGGTTACAAAGTTTCTATTGTAGAAGACAAATAAATCCCAGTTACCAGGGCCTCTGCTTGGGTCCTAGGGGGTAAAGGGGTGGGTGGGAGCAGCAGGATGGGGCATGGCCATCCTGCAAACCACCACAGACCCCTCGCCCAGGCCATCCCATGACCCAAGGGAATCCCCACCCTGATGTGGGACACCCTTTAGGGCAAACCAGCCGGCCTCCACCTGTGCACCAGGCCTCTATCTTATCTAATAAAATAGTAATATGCAAATTAACCTTCACTCAGTGTTAAAATGGCCAACAATATGGCAGCACCCAATCCTCTAAGCCCCTTCCAGTCCCAGGAAATGCTGCCCAGAGGCCCTCCTGACCCTTTTTAAAAAACAAAAACACATTCACTCCCCAAGGAGCGATCCCCTCCCAGCCCCAGCCTGTATCTCAACCACTGGGTCACACCAGCCCAGCAGATATGGAGGAATCTTAAATGTTAATTTTGTAAATATATTTTATTGACTTATACAGAGAGGGAGAGGGATAGTTAGAAACATCCATGAGAGAGCAACACTGATCAGCTGCCTCCTGCACACTCCCCACTGGGAATGTGCCCCCAACCAAGGTACATGCCCTTGGCTGGAACCGAACCTGGGACCCTTGAGTCTGCAGGCCCTTGCTCCATCCACTGAGCCAAACCAGTTAGAGCTGTCTAATATGTTGAAGAAAACAAACAAACAAACCACCCTATCTAATAAAGAGAGAATACGCAGGGGAGGGCATTTAGGGGTGACTGGGCTGTCAGGGAGGATAGTTGGGGACAATTGGGCCAGCAGGGGAGTGGTTAGGGGGGATCAGGCTGGCAGGCAGAAGCGGTTAGAAGCAATCAGGGAGGTAGACGAGCAGTTGGGAGCCAGCAGTCCCGGATTGTGAAAGGGATGTCTGACTGCCTGTTTAGGCCTGATCCCACAGGATCCTGAGGGGTCCCAGATTGGAGAGGGCGCAGGTTGGGCTGACAGACACCCCTCCCCCACCCTCTGTGCATGCATTTCGTGCACCGGGCCTCTAGTTAATAATAATAGTGATGATAGCAGCATAACACCATTCACTTATTGACCTCATTTTACAGGAAAGGAAACTTGAGGTCAAGGCTACAAGGTCACACACAGCTGAACAGTGGCCTAACTGGGACTGGAAGCCAGTTCTGAACTTTAAAGCCCCAGTGCCCTTTCTCCTGCAGCGGCATGCTCCGGCACTTAGGGTGTTGGTGATGGGGAGCAAGGGCACTCTGTGCAAAGCTTGAAGTGAACGTTAGCGTGCTCACCAGCAACAACAGAATACCGCTCGACGGTCCACGGAGAGGTCGCAGATAAATACGAGGCTCACAGTCCACAGTGGTGGTCGCTGACCTTTCGGACCTCACAGGCGACCACCAGTGGTTCGCAGGCCACCGGTTGGCGGCCGCTGGTTCACAGCAGGTGCAGTAAATGCCAACCAGGCAGTCAGTCTCCTCTGGCCAAGCCCAGACTAGCACCTACAAGCCAAGGTACCTCCACGAAGCACACCAGACGGCGCCTCTCCGCAGGCGGCCCAGACATGCCGCCCGTCTGCAGTGGGCCCTGGCCCAGTAAACGTCCGCTAACAAGTCCTCAGCTGTGAAAGCGACCTGTGCGGTCAGCAGCGTAAGGATGCCACAGTGCAGGTGCTCGCTGCTTCCTGTCTGCCCCGCTGTCTGAGGCCACAGATCCACAGCAGGCCGAGCAGCGTGGGCCTGTGAGCAGACACCAGCAGCCTCCCCGGACATGAAGACTGAGCGGCCCACTGTCTTTCAGCCCCCGGTGCCACACTCAGGAATGGAACCTGACGGGAAAGGACAATGACACTCTGAACCCCACGCGAGCCCGTGTGTCCCAGCACCTCGGAAAGGCCCAGCCCGGCTATCCTGTGTGTCAGACACACCGTCTCGGAGCTCCCGCACGTCCATCTGAGCAGAAAGACACCCCGCCACCCAGAACAGGCTCTTCATCAGCGCCAACACTCCCAGGGCTGCGAGGGAGCGTGAGCCGGGACTCAGCCCGGAGGCCCGGTTAGAACCACCGAGGGCGGTCTACGCTCTGGGCAGACAATGCACCGACTGGCACCACCGGGAAACCACGTCAGCTTGGGCAACACGAGGAGCAGGGAACAGCCGCTCAGTCCTGCGCACAAAACGCCACCGCCGGACAGTCAGCAGCAGGAGGCAGGCCAGCCCAGCCACGCGGAAGAGAACACCCACAACCGTCCCTTCCGGGAGAAAGCGGGCTGGATGCTCACGACTGGTGGTACCACATTCCGGCTCCTACTCCGCCTGAGGACAGCAATACCCACTGACGGCATTTTAACTCCCAGTTTGGGTCACACTGTCTTCAAACCCAGCATCAATGCCCTCCCTTCAGCATTAACCAGAGTAATTGCCCCACAACCCCTTTCTCTTCTAGACCCTTCCCCTGCTTCACCCCAAAGCCGCTACTTGTTGATCGCAAAATCGTATTCCCCGTCACTCACTCAAACCCTTAAAAAGGTCTCAGACTACAGATTCCCCTGGCCCTGCAGCTCTGACCCAGCAGCTCACTGCACCCAGTCTACTGCCACAATACTGCTGTCTTTCCGCCGGTCCATCTCCTCCCCGTCTCAGCCAGACAGACAGACCTCTGTAATAACCTCGCAATCAGCTCCCTTCTCCACAGTCCGCACTGCAATGAACGCCACCTCTGCAAACACTGGTCTTCCTCGGTCCCGCACAAAACCCGCAGGGGCTCCCGCTGCCGCTCCGGGCTCCACAGCGGCCTGTGGGCGGATTCAATCGACTTCTCCAGCCTCCGTCTTCTCCTCCATCCAACACCATTTCTGGCCACAACTGTGTCTTCTTCTTCTTTTTTTAAGGTAGCTTGAAGTGAATTATAGAAAATAAAGGCCCTTTTCCCCTTTGTTTATTTTTTTGGGGGTGGGGATTGGATAGAAACATTGATGAGACAGAATCATCATCAATCAGCTGCCTCCTGCATGCCACCTACTGGGGTTGGAGCCCGAAACCTGGGCATTGAGCCCACAACCAGGGCATGTGCGCTGACTTGGAATCGCACCTGTGACCTCTAAGAACATGGGATGACACTCAACCAACTGAGCCACACCTGCTAGGGCATGATTCAATTTTTATGATTATAAACAATACTCAAGTCATACAATTTTAAAAACTCATATACAATAGCTTCAAAAACGGTCTACTTAGCAGACTTTCTTAGACTCTGATTTCATAAACAATATTTTTTAACCGCCCGCACCATGCCAAAAAACCAGCATCCCACATGGAATATGTCAGAATTCTGGACGATAAACTCCTAATGCAATCCACCATTAAGTTTAAAATTAATTAGACTGTGATAGCTAAAGGAAATGAGTTGTACTTATATGGCTTGATTGCAAAGTTTACTTTTTAAAACATTAAACACAGAATCAGAGCAATTTGTTTATATAAAAGCCTGAGCACCCAACCAGTTGACCTGTTGCTACGACGCATACTGACCACCAGGGGGCAGACGCTCACTGCAGGAGCTGCCCCTGGCGGTCAGTGCGCTCCCACAGTGGAGCACCGGAGCACCGCTCAGCAGCTTACAAGCAGAGCCGTGGGGCTGGATGAGCAGGAGCGGCCTGCACCGGCCCAGGCGTGGGCTCGGCTCCTCCCTGGCCACCTGCGCACTACACCCCTTGGGGATGTCGCGTTGCTGGTTTCACCCAGTCCCTGCATCTGCCGAGGGGTCCCAGATCGCGGGAGGGCACAGGCCAGGCTGAGGGACCTCACCGGTGCTCGTGCCCCAGACCTCCCGTTACCTGATAAGATGCTTTTAAAATGCCGCTGCTGTATTTCACCTCATCAACAAACTACTAGGAAATGCGTTCTGCCCTAAAACATCAGAGGACAAAGTTCTTACTGAAGTCCAACTTTATACATGCAATCTGTTCGGGAGACCTTCTCAGCGGGAATGCGTTTTCTGGAAGTAAAGTGCCATCTGGTTGAAACAGACTCACATCCTTTCACCCCAGCGAAGCCAGCTCTGGAACCATCCTCAGGAAATGCAGATCGAATTGATGGACAACCGCAAAACCCCGGATACCAATGTTCAACAATGAGGAAGTGATAAAATACATTGTGATGTATCCACAAGAAGTGCCATCACTGATTATGAAGGCATTCAAAACAGTTTCACTCTCTTCTAAAATGTAGAGGGACCACAAATGACCCAACTAGTCAGAGAGTTCTGAGAAGAAAAGAACAGAGCAGCAGACATCACATTTCCTGATTCTAGCTATACACTGAGCCGGTGGCAGCAAACTCATTCGTCAGCAGAGCCAACTATCAACAGTCTGACGACTGAAATTTCCTTTGAGAGCCGAAAACCGACTTCTGCGCATGGGCCAGGAAGTTTCAATTGTAGTGCACTGTATGTGCGCGCCCGCACGTGGTGTTTTGTGGAAGAGCCACACTCAAGGGGCCAAAGAGCCGCACGTGGATCACGAGCCACAGTTTGCTGACCAGTGCACTAAGCTTTCGTCATCAAAACAGTAAATCTGGCATAAAAACAGGCAAAGAGACCAACGGGACAGAATCCAGAGCCCAAAACAAAGCCAAGCCTATACAGTCAACTAATGCTTGATGAGAGAGCCAAGATCACCGTCTCTCCAATAAGCAATGCTGTGATAATTGTACATCCATCTCACATACATTCACATGTAAAAGACGAAACCCACGTTTCACACCACTCACAAAAACGAACTTCAAGTGGACTCGAGATTTCACTGTAAGCTTGAAATCATAACCTCTGTGCGACAACAGAAATAAAGCTCCTTGGCATGGGTCTCGGTAACAGTTTCTGAATATGATACTAAAGCACCAGCAACAAATAAAGAATTACCAAGCTCCACACCTCTGCACAGCATGGAAACTATTGGCAGAGCGAAGAGACCGCTTTCGGAACGGTGAAAAGTATGTGCAAACCGCCTATCTCATGAGGGATTAACATCCAAACTGTTAAAAGAACTCATACAATTCCAGAGCAAAACAAAACAAAACCAAAACCCAACAGCAAGTAAGGCAATTAAAAACAGGCCAGCTGGCCAGCATGGCTCCGTGGTTGAGCATGGACTTATGAACGGGAGGGGGTGTGCTGTCACAGTTCGATTCCCTGTCAGGTCACAGGCCCGGGTTCTGGGCTCTATCCTCAGTGAGGGGTGTGTAGGAGGCAGCTGATCCATGATTCTCTCTCATCAGTGATGTTTCTCTCTCCCCCTTCCTCTCCGAAACCAATAAAAATATACTTAAAACAGGCAAAGGACCTGAATAGACATTTCTCTAAAGACATCTGAAAGACTAACAGATACATGAAAAGCTGCCTAACATCACTATCATTAAGAAAATGCGAATTAAAACCACCAGGAGATACTGATCACTCACACCTGTTAGAATGGCCATCATCAGAGAGACAAGAAATAGCTCACGATGGCCGGGCTGTGGAGAAAGGGGACCTCTGTGCACTGCTGGTGGGACTGTAACCGGCGCAGCCACTATGGAAAACAGTCCGGAGGATCCTCAAAAAACCCCAAATACAACCCCCATCTGATCGCGATATCCTGCTTCTGGGAAGAGATCCAAAGGAAACGCAAACCAAGTCTTCAAGACCTCAATCCCCATCTATCTCACAGCAGCACTGGTTACGGTCGCCCAGACATGAGGCCACCTAAGTGTTCTACCGACGGATGAGTGCAGAGAAGTCGTGTCCACACGGAATGACCGTTACTCAGCCATCAATAATGAAGACACCCTACCATCTGCGACCACATGGATGGCCCTGAGCGCAGTATCCAAGTGAAGTAAGTTAGACGGAGAAAGACAAATACTGGAAGGTCTCCTAAATCTGAAAAACAAACCAAACCCCAAACACACAGAAAACAGAGGTCAGACTGTGCTTACCAGATGTGGAGGGTGGGGGGAGGTGGAAGAAGGTGGTCAAAAGGCACAGATTTGCATCTACAGGCTAAGTGGCAGGCATGTGATTAACATACAACACAATGACTGTAACTAACACTGGGCTTGTTGAGGGAAAACTCATGAGTTCTCATCATAAGGAGACTTTTTCCACTTTTTTCATTTTTTTTTTTAGATTTTTATTTCTTTTAATCCTCACCTGAGAATATTTTCCCACTGATTTTTAGAGAGATTGGAAGAGAGAAGGAAACTCAGAGAGTAATATCGATGTGAGATAAACACACTGACTGGTTGCCTCCTGCATGCGCCCTGGACTGGAATCGAACCCAGGACCCTTGGGTCTGCAGGCTGACGCTCTATCCACTGAGCCAAACTGGTTAGGGCTCTTTCTTTCCTTTTAATTGTAACTAGAGGCCTGGTGCACGGATTCTCTCTCATCACTGATGTTTCTATTCGTGCACCGGTGGGGTCCCTCGGCCTGGCCTGCACCCTCTCAAAATCCAGGACCCCTCAGGGGATGTCGAACTACTAGTTTCGGCCTGATCCCTGCAGGTCAGGCTGAGGGACTGCACTGGTGCACAAAACTGGGCACCAGGCCTCTAGGATGCATATAAGATCTTTGGTTAATCTCTTCCCGCTCTCCCCCTCCTCCTTTTCACTGAGGTTCATCAGTCTGTTCCATGTTTCCATGCCTGTGCATTGAGTGTCGCCCCCTAGTGGTCAGTGCGTGTCATTCCTACCAGTCGAGTGGTTGGATGGTCGCTTAGGCTTTTATATATATAGATAGATATGAGAACATGTTAGCTGAACGCCAAGGAGTAACCATTTCACAATGCATGTAAATGGAACTATCTCGCTGTTCGCCTTACACTTACACAGAGATGCATGTCAATTATTTCTCAATAAAACTGAAAAAAAAACTGCTGTAAGAAATGGAAAAAGTGGTTTTAGATGTAGAAAAATGCACACACTGTAACTAAAAGAAAACAAATCAGGATACACACATAAAAAATGGTATCATCTCAGAACTTAAAAACGGCATTTGGAGACACGCATTTACAAAAGAAACTACTCTGAAATGTTGTCAGTAGTCAACCTTGGATGGTGGGGGTAGGCGGTGTCTTTTACTTTACATTCTTCTTTTTAAATGTCTATCAATGGCCCAGTATGATTTTGGTAATCAGAAAAAACTTCTAAAAATAACACTTGGCCGAAACTGGTTTGGCTCAGTGGATAGAGCATCGGCCTGCAGACTGAGGGGTCCCAGGTTCGATTCCAGTCAAGGGCATGTATCTTGGTTGCGGGCACATCCCCAGTGGGGGGCATGCAGGAAGCGGCTGATCGATGTCTCTCTCTCATTAATGTTTCTGGCTCTCTATCCCTCTCCCTACCTCTCTGTAAAAAATCAATAAAATACATTTAAAAAAATAACAGTTAAACATCTATTTTTATAGGGGCAAGATGCATCCTGTATCCACGTTCAGCGACCATCCACTTTACTTGGAGAAACCTGGAAAGTGCTTTATGGTGTGCAATGTGCTGGGTCGGTATTTAGATGCATATTGCACTCGAACGGCTTCCTAATGGGACATGGGCTCTGGGGTGCGGGGTCTGCTTGGAAAACACGATGGGACAGGGCGGGGGGTGAGGGGCCCTGAAGAGAGGCCCCCTGGCAGCACCTCAGGCTCCGCAGCTCAAGCTGCTAAGAATCCCCCAGGGCCAGGCGGTGTCCACAGTAAAGTTCAGGTTTGTGCAACTTCAGAATGAGCCACAGCCAATGTTCACTAAGAGCTGTTTTTGCCATTTGTACCTGAAATAATGCTTTCCAGACTCCTAAGAGGAGCATATTTATAAAGAACGAGATTTGAAAGATTAACATCTCCTAACTCACAGCTCTGTGATTCTAACCTAACTGGATCCACGGAGGCAGCCAGAAGCAGAAAGTGCACTGGGCCTGGATTCCAATGTTCTCTCTCTACTATTTAGCTCTGTGGTGTAGGAATACTGGATCTCCTAGCTTCATCTGTAAAATTAGGGTAAAATTAGACCACTCAATTGAGGTTTCTACAAATCCTTAAAAAAATAAGTCCATGCCTTGGCCAGTTTTCCCAGCGATTAGAGCATCTGCCCTGTGTGGGTCCTGGGTTCAACTCCTGGCAAAGGGAATTTCCTAGGTTGTAGGTACCCAGCTCCAGGGATGCCAGTCAGCTCACACATGTAGGAGGCAGCTGATGGTGGGTCTCTCTCACGTCAATGTTTCTCCCCCCCCACCCCCCCCCTCTCTCTAGATATCAAAGGAGGGGAAAATAACCTTGGGTGAGAATTAAAAACAAACAAACAAATGATTGCAGGTTAATATTTCTATAATCTCCCAAATATCTCCTTCCCCTAATTCTCAGCAGGAATAAACTTTAACTGGATGAACCTTTGTGGTATAACACTTCACAAAAATGTAAACAAAATGTTATACTGCTATTCATTTCAAAAGTACACAATGTCTATAAAACTTATCCTATAACGTTTTGGTAGATCCTATTAAATATGTCTTAGCAACTATCCCATGACCCATCTGAGCCTCGGTTAAAAATAAAGATTGCTCAACATACATTACACATATAGGCACATGACGTATTACGCAATAACTGCCAGAACCTTTAGATGCGGGCCCTGCATCATCCCGAGCACCATTCAGGACAGGAGACAGGGTGTCTCTTTTTCCAGTTCTAACTCAGAGGACACTGCGTGCATCGAGTGCCTCTCCACCGAACATCAGTAAAACAAATGGTCATTTCGGTTTTAAAGCCACAAGAATGTGCATTCTAGGAGTGACACGCTCTGTAAGTCACATTTCAGAATGAACCAAACCCTCCGGTGTGTATTCAGCTTCACAAGCCATTGGAGTACGTTAAATAGCATCTATTATACTTTTTCAACTTTTAAGGCAGAAATACAGCCAAATTTTAATTTGATGTTTACAAAAGATTGATTTTTACCCAAAGAAAATTGGCTTCACCTGAAGCTTTCCATATTGGAGAAGGTACTTGTTGAATTTGAATAAAATTCAACATATCTGTATTTTTGAGCCTATAAAACACACATTTTATACAAAATACAAAGGACATAAAATTGATTTAAAAAAAGATAATGCAAAATTTACTATTTTGGACACTTTCTATTAAAAAATCTGTAAAATCACCCTTAATTGCTAACCTTGTCTCACCCTCCATATATTCTATGAGAACCACAAATGAGGTTCGAGTCTGAGGTTTAAAAGGAAAAAGTATGACATTTTTGGAGGTCTCATTCCCCCCTCTCCCCCCAGCACCTTAGCCAATACAGTCAATGGTCTAATGTTAAAATAACAGTGGAACCACTGGTTCGTTCTGAGTTCAACAGCTTTCCAGGAGTTTTGTTGTTGTTAACAATAATATAGTTTTTAAAACGGGGGTGGGAGAGATGGGATGTATTGGGATTACCTGCCTCAATCCATAAATCCACTTCCGCAGCCCACAGATTCAAAGATGGAAAAGACCCCAGTTAATTCCCTTCTCAATGTGTCTGCGTGGAAGGGCGGTACCCACGACAAGTAAACAACCCACAGTCTCCACTGACCGAGCACCTTCTGTGGGCAGCATGCTGCTGGTCAGGTCGCACATGTCATTTCAGTCCCCCTCCGAGCGGCTCTGTACGGAACAGCCGAGCACCTCCGCTCCGCAGGTGGAAAGCACAGACCAGGGAGGGTACGGGCACAGCCGGCTGCCCAGCCCCGCTCCTTATTTTCAGCGGCACCGTCTGAGTCCCTCAAAGCTTGGCTCAAACCCACCTCCCCCCACTTCAAAAAAAAAAAGAAGCTTGGCCCACGTTTTGCTGAGGTTCCCCACACACAACTACTTCACTGGGACAGGCACAACTGATTGGAGCCATCCACCGGTTTACACTGGGAAGTACCGTATTTTCCGGCGTATAAGACAACCTTTTAACCCAGAAAAATCTTCTCAAAGTCGGGGTCCTCTTATACGCCGGGTGTCGTCTTATAGGGCGAGTATATCCCAAACTCTCTATTTTAACTGGAAAAGGTGGGGGACGTCTTATACACCCAGTTGTCTTATACGCCGGAAAAATACGGTAACTCAGTCTTGTCAAAAAGGGTAAGGAGACCCCGAGTCTTATGCACAGGGACTACCACAGAACGCCCGGTTAACGGAGCACACGGGCACCCGGCTGATGGTTCCCACAGCACATTCAAGTACGTATATTAAGATCCTGCCCTGGCTGGTTTGGCTCAGCGGGTAGAGCCTCCGCCTGCGGACGGAAGGGCCCCGGGTTCGATTCCAGTCAAGGGCACATGCCCTGGTTGTGGGCTTGATCCCCAGTGGGGGGGTGGGGTGTGTGCAGGAGGCAGCCCATCAGTGTTTCCCTCTTATCATTGATGTTTCTCTCTCCCTTCCTCTCTGAAATCAACAAAAACACCTTTAAACAACAATGTGAAGGCCCGAATAAGGAGAGTTAGCCCAGAGGTGTCTCCTCCAGACCTGTTGGAGCAGAGTCACCTCCAGGGGGACCGGTGACAGGCCAGCAGACGGGAAAGCTTGCTGATTACCCTCAGGGGCAGCCGGCCCTCCCTCCAGCCTTACTCATCCTGGCTCCCTTAGTGCGGGGAGGGCTCGGGCTCCCGGTCACATGCCGCCTGGCCTCGCCTCTCCTCTCCTCCTCCAGCGAGGGAGCCGCGTTTGCATCACGCCTGCAACCAAACCAGTTGGGCGGCCGGCCTCCGAGTCCAGCGAGGGCTCCCCAGCCGTCACCCCCGAAGGTGGAAGCCGCCGCTGCCGTCTCTCCGGCGTAATTGCAGGCTCGTCCCGGGGAGAAGGAGGAGGAGGAGGAGGAGGGCCAGCCAGCCAGACTGAGTCACACCGGCAGCTCGCGGGCCCTAAATACACAGACGGACGCGGATCCTCCCCTCTTAGCTCTTCCCGCAACCACGGAGCCGTCCGTCGCTGGGAATGGAGAGTAATCGCTTTTGCACGTCGCCGCGCTGGGGATGGTGGATGGGTTCCCGCTGGGGCCTGCCATCAGCTCGGTCCCCGCCTTCCCTCCTCCGGGAAGCGACGCCCCCACCCCATGTGTGTCCAGGTAGTTAACTTTCTGCAGATCCTTCTCTTCTTCCTCCATCCCCGCCCCCCACTGGAGGACAGGAACCCCGAAAAGCAGAGCCCAAGGAGGTGGCCCGGCCTGGCGTGGCGTGCGCCCCTGCCCGCCGCGTCCCGGGGCAGGCGCGGCCGCCACCAGCTCCTCTCGGTCCCCGGAGACCAGGGGCCCCGAGTGGCGACCGGACACAGCGCGCCTCTCCATGATCCTCCTCCTCCTCCTCCTCGGGCTTCTCACTCACGGGCCCGCGGGCTCGCCAAGTCCCACCCTCCGGGGCCGTGACAGGCCGGGGCTGAGCCCTCGGCTGCTCCCCCAGCCCCTCAGCACCCCCGCAGGGGAACCCCGGCCCCCCCAGGCGTTGTAACCACCGCCGGAGGGGCGCCAGCCCGCCGTCCCCGCGCCGCGACAGCAGCGCCCCGCGCGCGCGCGCCCCCGTCCTCCTCCTCCTCCCGCCGCACCGCGCAGCCGCCGGCGGCCCGACGGCCCGGCGCCCCCGGGTGGAGGGGCGGGCG
>PVJN01048652.1:0-15522 GCA_004026805.1 Lasiurus borealis
CCCCTCTCTCCCCACTCTGCTGGTTTGGTCATCCCTCACTGCCCTCTCTGCGAGGGTCACCCCTAATTGTCCCCCATGTTGGCCTGGTCATTCCTCACTGCTTCCCTGCCATCCTGGTCACCCCCAGCTGCCCCCTTGCTGGCCTGATAACCCCTCACAGCCTCCCTCTGCTGGCCTGGTCGCCCCACATAGCCTGTTGTTTAGTCATTACTGTGAAGGTGCCCTAACCAATTTTCATATTATACTTTTATTAGTATAGATTATACATAAAGAATGCATATGTTATTTACATTTAATATATGTAAAGAGCTTAATAGAATGCCATACATTGTGGATATCATTGGAAGCATTGGCAATTATTAACTTTTTACTGGGAGCAAAGCCCCAATCTAACTCTTTGTACAGATTGGAATAGATCTAAGGCAGTGGTTGGCCTGCAGGTGGTATTTTGTGGAAGAGCCACAATCAAGGGATGGAAGAGTCACGTGTGGCTTGAGAAGCAGTTTGCCAACCACTGATCTAAGGTCTCATTTCATAATTCCCAAATATTGTAGCTTCCCAGACTTTTGTAATGCTCTTACAGTCCTTGCAGTTTTCAGCTATTTATTTTGCCTACACCCTGTGAAAGTTGTGTTTTTACAAACAATTAGAAGTTTCCAAAAGGAGAATATAATTACCTTGAGTGTGTTGCTCCTAAGTCCACAATAAAAAGCATTTAGTTTGTTTTACAGAGCTATTGTGCTTAATTAATATTTATGCAGGACTTAGTGAAATCATGAAAATTTGCAGATGTCCTTTACTAAACAGGTGGTGAATATATCAACAATTGTAATAAGCACAGTGATGCTACAACGGTACCTATTTCAATTACTTAGATTCATTAACAAGTCTGATAACTGTGGTTTCTTGTATGGTTACGCCCAATCTGGTAAATGCATTGTCAGCCAAATAACCATAATTCTAGGCATATTTTAAGATAATGAATTTTACTTCATGCAAATACCAGAAAACTAAACATACAGATTCTTCTGTTCCATGGACAATTTTGGAAATACAGTAGTCCCCTGTACCCATGTTTTCCCTTTCTGTGATTTCAATTGCCCATGGTGAACTGCCTTCTGGAAATATTCAATGGGAAATTGCAGAAATAAACAATTCATACGTTTTAAATTGTGTGCTATTCTGAGTAACTTGATGAAATCTCCTGTCATTCCTGTCCATTCCGACCGTGATGTGAGTCATCTCTTTGTTTAGTGTATGCATGCTAGTAGTCATCTCAGATATCAGATCAACTGTCATAATATTTCAGTGCTTGTGTTTAAGTCACCCTTATTATACTTAATAACGGCCCCAACGTGCAAAAGTAGTGATGTTGGCAATTCTGATATGCCAACGAGAAGCCATGAAGTGTACATATGTACAGGAAAGAAAGCATAGTCTGTATAGGTTTTGGTGCTATCCATGATTTTAGGGCCTACCAAGGATCCTGGATTGCATCCTCAGATAAAGGGGGGGGGGGCATTGTAGTGTAGAGTTGGTAGGATGCCTATAAAAAATTATGAGGGATCTAGGCTTTCTTCCTGTCTCGTTCCTGGTATTCTAGCATAAATTAGTAAGCTTCAAGGTCAAAACGTGAACCACAGTGGCTGCTATCAATTCTCCAGCCATCACGTCCACATTCCAGGAAGCAGAAAGGCGATGTAAAGAGGACATTCTGATGATATCTGTATTTTGAATTTTCTTTTTTAGAGCAGCATCCTTGAAATTCTCATAGGACACTTTGACTGATATTCCATTTGGTCAAAATTTAGTCATCTGACCATACCTAAGTACAAAGGATTCTAGGGAACTCGGTCTTATACTGAGCCCCAAACTAAAAGTAGGATTTTTAAGAAAGTAAAGGAAAATGGCCTTTGGCTGGGCAGCTAGCAAATGTAAGATCAATCTTTTATTTTGATTTGGTATTTTGTTGATTTTCCTTAGAACCTTATTTTGTTAGATATATTTACTTCTTATGAAGCATTTTCCATGTGCTTTTTTTAAAATTTTGTTTATAATTAGGGATTATTTTCTGTTTGTTTTGTTTTAAGTTTATTAACAGGTAGTGCTTACTTTTAAAAAGCTCTCAAAAAAAAAATCCCAAAAGCACATGAATAAGGAGTACAGTTTACTCTTTCACTCATGTTAGTTAATAAAACTTGACTATGTACCCTCTATGTTGGCACTGATATAAGAGCTGGGAATAAAAGAGTAAGCAACACAAAATAATCAGCCTGCATGGGGGAAGATAAAAGTTAAGCAAATCTGTCACACAATGTCAGGGCTTGGTAAATAGAGCAGAGTCAGAGAGCGTGTTGGAGCAGGAGGATGCTCTCTTAACTAGGAGATCAGTGTAGGCATTCCAGCAGAGAGGGCAGCAAAACAAATGCCCTCAGGGAATGTCCTTGAAGGAACTTCTACCTGCTGTGCTCAGCAAGTACAAGGAGGGAGGGCAGCAGGGCTTCAGGATGGATGGAGAGTTTTAGGAGATGAGTTTAATAGGGAGAGAGATCAGAGTCCAGTGCACCAAGAGGGGAGATAATTCCAGCACTTGAAAGAATATGGCTAGCATACATATAGCAGCCAAAGCGAAATAGAAAATGAAATGACCATTCCCCGTTTTAGTGTATTTTAGCTCACCATGTATTTAATGATCTCCTACTATGATGTGTGAGGCTCTTCCATTAGGTCCAGAAGATAAACTACAAATAGGGAATGTTCTCAGTTGGCAAGGTGCTTACTCTCTAGAGACTTCAGATCAGCTCAGAAACCTTTAGGCCCTAAACTTTATAGCTGTGTATCCAGAAGACTTCTCTTCTCTTCTCTTCTCTTCTCTTCTCTTCTCTTCTCTTCTCTTCTCTTCTCTTCTCTTCTCTTCTCTTCTCTCCTCTCCTCTCCTCTCCTCTCCTCTCCTCTCCTCTCCTCTCTTCTCCCCTCCCCTCCCCTCTTCTCTCCTCTTTTCTTGTCTTGTCTTGTCTTGTCTTGTCTTGTCTTGTCTTTTCTTTTCTTTTCTTTTCTTTTATGTTCTTTTTTATTTATGTTCTCTTCTCCTTATTGGAATCCTTATATATAAAATAAGGCTTGAGCCCTACCTAGTTTGGCTCAGTGAATATAGCCTCAGCCTGGGGACCAAAGGGCCTCTGGTTCAATTATGGTCAAGGGCATGTACCTTGATTACAGGCTCCTCCCCAACCCAGGCCCTGATTGGGTCACATGCAGGAGGCAAACAATTGATGTATTTACAAAATCCTTAAATACCTAAAGCTCAACTTTAAGTTAATTAGTCTTCTCTCTTGAAGACATACAAAAAGCTTAGCATCTTGTTCTCTTCTTGAATCTGTCTCATATCTTTTCTTGAATGGCCTCTATCTCTTCTCTGGCAAAGTCTAATTCTTCCTCATGGTATCTCCTTTGGAAAGATTTTTCCCAGTTCTTTTTCACAGAACTAATTGTTTCTATCAGGATCCAGCCTAGCCCTTCTCTTATATTAGGCATTATGATGTATTATTATGATTATATGCTTATATTATACTTTCCCACTGGAATACCAGTTTCTTAAGAACAGATGCAATGTTTATTTACTGTTGAAACTCTGATATGCAGCAAAGTGCCTGGCACATATTAAGCATTAAATATATGTTCATTACACTTAAAAAATGCCCATTAAAGACAAGGCTAATGTTAATGTTTACATTATAGTACAAGATAATACCAACAAGTTGTGTTTTGATTATGTAATTTTGCTCTCTAAAAACTATTGAGCCTTTATCTAAAGTTATTTCTAAGTGAAATGTGTGTTTTCAAATTTCAATTAAATATTGAATATGATCTACCATTTATGTCTTATGCAGCATTGAGTGGCCTCACACTCCTGCATAGTTCTTAAATTGAATTGACTTAGATTTAATCTGTTTTATGAGGGACAGTAGACACACATGTCTGTTATGAAAAAGCCACTTTGGGGGAAACATAAATCGTAGAACAATCTCATGTTTATAAAAATATAAATTATTTACTAAACCATAAGCTCTTCACTAGACTGTGAACTCCTTAAGGACAGGAAATATAGTGTATTTATTCTTACATATCATGTGCAAATTGCTGGGATCAAAGTGTATAATCCCTTATCTGAAACCCTTGTGCGCAGTGGTGGCTGGTAAATGTCTAAAAACTGGTTCTCAGAAAGCTCACACATATACACAAATGAAAGCCCTGAGTTTGTAGCTTTCTTATTTTCTTTTATAAATAATTCCACATTGGTTAATCAGGCTACCAAACTAAAATCATTGATCATGAAGTTAGAAAGAGATTCATACAATTGGCTAAGGCATAAGCTGACCACAGTTCTAAATGGGCTTAAGGATTCAGAAGATTTTATTTTATTTTAAGAAGCTAATGTGTAAATCTAGTATATATTATATTACACCTTCAGAAAGAAGTATCTGGGGTAATACTTGTAATAAAATGCATTAGTATTTCTGCAGTAAAATAAATAGGCGTTGACACTAAGAGATGTATGTAGATTCCAAATATATAAAATAATAACTTTGAGTTTCAGGTTTTTTTGCGTTGTTTTTTTTTGTAATTTAGAATTGCATAGAAAGTATTAGGATTTTATGTCCATATTTTTAGAAAAGCAGTACTTCAATGGAAAACTATGCTTTAGAGCACACCCATCCAAGTTATTCCATCCCATTCTTACTCGTTGTCTTTGAGCTATTTTGTACCTCTGTAACTTATAGGTAGCTGATGGCTATGCAAAGTATGTCTTGTTCAGTGGAATTTCAATTGATTTCTCTCTCCCCAGCAACTGCAATTTAGCTCAACATTCTTTTACTCTATGTAATTATGTAATGTTTTGACTTCAACTTTGCACTGGTATAACATCTTGGTTTCCTCATGTCATATTGAACAAAATTAATTCTTGAACATGCGTATGTTTTTATATGTGCATCAGAGTCATGATTTTACATTTTCTGAATGTTTCCTTTAACACACTATAGAGGAGATATTAGAAATATTCTAGGAAGCTCCTGAGAGCAGAATATGGATGGTTGTTGAAATGAAGGAGAAGTTTTAGTGTCCAATAGCATTGTCAGATACGGAGGATTGTGGTTTTTCTGGAAGTTTGATTCCCTTCACTGGGAATACCCCAAGGAAGAATCAGTGCCTCTGACTGCCATATGTAGAGGTTGCTATGGAACTGGTTCATGTAGGAATATTTATGACAAAGTCTACGGGGGAGAGATGGAATGAAAGAACAACAAATTTTATGAAATTTATAGATTTAAAGTTTAACTTAAGTCATAGAGACACTCAATGAATCATTAGTTACCTAAGATGACCAGGAGCTTGGATAAATCCATGATGATTAACTTACCTGATGAAGTCAGACCTCATTGGTATCCAGTATGACTAATGAATTCATTAAAGTTCTCTTTTAGGAAATCAAGTATATATTATGTATTAATTAATACTAAGGATTAATTAATTATCAGAAAAGTAACTTGCCAATCTTTTGACTCTCTCATTATAGAAAATCAGGGTGCCTGGCTTTCTGCATGACTGTTCCAGATTCACAGTGTCCCACAGCCCTGAAATCAGCTCTATCTGTGCTTATGTTCCCACATTCCAACTTCCCATTTTAACCCTCAAAGGAATCCATTTGCAAGAACATCAAAGGCAAGATAAAAAGCCATTTCAGCTGCAACAACAATTTTGTACAGTATGTTAAGATTGTTCAAGGCATGGGTAATAAGCTCATAAACATTGGTTTTCTTTCTGGAGCTGAAAAGATTTGGGAACTCAGAGATTGATGTGTGTGAAATAGACAGTTGCCACCACTGTTTCTTGTCAGGGAAAGCTCTATAACTAAGGTTCTGTTTGTTCATGAGTGTGGACAGTATAACTTTTCCCCTAGATTTATACCTCTTACCTGTTGCCTATTATGGAAAAGCTATTCTTTCTGGAGCCATATCAAGTGAATATATGGGTTCTATCTGGTTAGAGCAGAATGAGAACTAATGATATGTAAGTTTGGCCATTCTCCTCACATATAGATACCTACATATAAATGTATAATAAAACTTAACAATAGTAGCATGATTTAGGCTACTTCTAGTATGTCCTCTAAATAACCAGAACCAACCTGCATCCTCAACAGATACAGACTCTGAAAATCTAGGTGTAACTGCACACTTAAGTCATCATAATCACCTGTATATTTACTGCTCAAGAGAATGGTCTCCCACATTGAGCACTGTGAAGTCATATAGCCTCCATGAAAATTGGCAGTAATAATTCCTCTCTCTGTCTTATGTGACTGATGGGATAATTGTCTTGATTATTTTCTCCTTTTCAACACATTTTTTATTTGTATTTGTATCTGTATATATTTATTGAGATATACTATGTGATTAGAGCCCATGGGTTATTATGGGCTTTCTCTCTCTCTCTCTCTCTCTCTCTCTCTCTCTCTCTCTCTCTCTCTCTCTGTGTGTGTGTGTATATATATATATATATATATATATATATATATATATAAAAGCTAAGTGACTGACCATCCATCCATCCAACCATATGACCAACCAACCGGCTGTTCTATATGACGCGCACTGGCAATTTATAAATAAATGTTGACTTGCGCATGCACAGTATATATAAAGCTCTTGCTGGTGCCACTTGCACAGATCTGTCATTGTTGATCATGAATTAGGTTATTTTTGTTAACATTCTGAAGCCAAAAGAAGGCAGTGGCATTGACAGAATATGTCTGAAGACCAACTATTGGCACAATGTATATCATGTTCTATTGTTTATTTATTAATCAATTTACATATTATTTAATATACATTTTACTAATTTTCTTTCATCTCTGACACTTCTATTATAGAGCAAGGGTGAATAGGGATATTAAAACATTTACTCTAATTAATTTCCTTTTATTGTGCACAAATCTGTGCACTGGCTCAATAGTATTAAGATAAGTACCTTTGCCCTTAAGGAGCTCCAAGCCTAGAAGAGAAGGTAATATCAGTGCATTATACAATGATGTTAATTTGAAAGCATAATCCATAAGAAAATGCACATGAAATACTATGTAGATCGTGGTAACCAAGAAGATTACATTTGAACCAAAGGGGACTATTGGAGGGAGCAGCAGACTGTGGATCTAATAACCATTAATAAAGGAAAAGGCATGTAAGGATCCAGTGATTTCAAATAATAATAGAACCTGATTGGCTACTTGATTGATTAGTTGACTCTTAATTTTAAATTGTGCTTGATACAATGGGTCATTAGATGAATACATTTTTGATAGAAGTGAGAATGTGGGAAAACATTCAAAGTAGAGAAATCCCATCGTAAAATGAGAAAACTTCAAATAGTTAAAGAGGAAGGGTAAACATGGGAGTATTTATGACAAAATCTTCAGGAGGAAATGGAAAGAAAGAACAACAAATTTTATTAAATTTTCAGATTTTTTTTTAAAGATCTTAACTATAGTATAGGAAAGAATATGTCAGTTATTATTATTCTCACTCTCCAAATTGAATGTGTGTATCTCTCCTTGAGGGTTTTAGGAGTCTAAAGCACCAAGGAGTATTGATATTCTTACCCTGGGCTTCTCAGAATTCACTAGATTGTTTTTATTTGTAGTGTTAAGCAAGCATTACTGAAATGGAATGCATTTGCAAATCATTGTGATGACTTCTAATCCGTGGGTCATATCTTGAATTATTGCCCCATTTTAACTTCACATTTTCCCGAGATAAAACAAAAACCTTCTAATTGCTTCTTCTGGACCTGGAGGTATTGCTTCTGCAGACATTTTCTTAGAGTTCTTTTGACAAAAACAGATCCCAGCCCTAATGCTCAGAGCTCTCATTCAAGTTCCTGGGAAAGCTGAACCTCGAGAAGGGAAGTTGCCTTTAGATATTTAAAAGGTGTATAAAATTTTACACTTCTTATCTGTGGACCCCACGGGCAGAACTAGAGTTGGCTCACAGAATTCCTAGTGAGAGAGACTGGGGTTCATTGAATGGGAGGGTTATCTAAAGCCAGAGGTGAACGAAAAGTCTCCCCACCAGTTATTTGGACCCTTGCTCTTTATCACAAAGCTTTAAGCATAGGCAGGAGGACATGTCGAGGTAAAAATTGCTCTAGTCAAAGTTAAACAGTCAAGGAAGACTATTCAAAGCATCCTGCCTTAAGGGACAGAGGCTGCAATGAAGTCAAAACTCAACTGTACCGAAAAAGAGTAGGTAGGGCTTTTATTAAGGGCTGGAGTGAACTAAGTACTAAACATTCGGTCAAGTCATGGACCATCTGTTCGTTAACTGGCTTTATCTAAAAGAAACGAACTTCTCATATCCCTGTGACAAGAGGTAGTGTTTCAACTTGAAGCAAGATGCCCACTGAAGTTAGGTTTCTACCTCCCACTGAAATTGGGAGAAAGGGGTACCATCTCATTGGTTGATGTCATCTCAAAGAGATGGTTCCCTGGTCCTTGAGAAAGACATTTCTGGGTGACCACACTGGCAAGAGGTTTTGTTTTCCTTAAATTGTGTGTCAAAGGGTCAGAGAAGGGACTAATAATTACACATTTTTTTTAAAGTAAATGCTGCAAGAAAGGGTACTGAAGGTCTTAGAGTCAAGAAGGAGTCTGTCCAAAGTTTAGTCAAGCTGAGTGAATGGCCCATATTGGTCAATCACAGAATATGGATGATACAGTCACATGTGAAATCTGTGGTTAGAACAGATCACTGTTAAAATACTTTACAAATTTAAATTTCCTGTCTCCACAATATAGCTATGGAGATCAGGAAAGGGGGGTTATGAGGAATTTCATTCATTTAGGTCAATGTCACTCAGTCTGTTAGTACTGTGTAGAGGAACTGCCTGTATTTTTAGGGATGGAACGCTGATCTCTCTAAAGTTTAGCATTGGAGTTCCAATTTCCACATAAGATGTGGTTTTGTGACACGTTTTTTCTTTTTTCCTTCATTATAGCTTCTATATGGCAAGCCCCCATAATGTCTCATGTCCTGTTTGTAGAATCCAGAGATTTAAAAAGCCCTCTCTTTGCAGTTATATTAACCAACATTAGGTAGAAACATGTGCTGGTGCCTCTAATATAAATTTACTGACTTCTACTTTTAGCAACAAAGTACCTCATATGCTTAGGAAAACCCAGGAATTTGGGAGCTAATTAAATATAGTACCTCCTTCCCTCGCCCCCCCTTTTTTTTCACCTGAATGGAAGAAAATTAATTTGTACCATAACTGCCAAAACTGCCTGTGATCTATATCTGGAGTCTTGATAGTAAGAGGAGAGAAACTATCACTAAAGCATTTATTCTCCTATTTAGAACTCCTGTTTTTATTATGCTGTGTGATTCTTTATCGTATATTAATATTAATGGAGTGGATGCCGCTAACCTCGCAGCATATTTAAATCATTTCAGCCTGAGTGGAAATGAAGGCGGGTGGACTTTGGGTCCTGTAAAGGGGCCAGAAATAACAGTACCGAATGGCAGAGGGATGATTGAATTTGCCAGTAGAGTCTGTGGGAAGCTTGCTAATTTAGAGAGGCACTTTCAAACACGATGGCAACGAGGGTGTCCCAGGGGAGTTCCCTTGAGCACAGCAAGTGGATCAGGGTTTCGGCGATATTATTTTTAGAACGATTTGCAAAGGCGGATGAAAAAGTAAATAGATGATTCCGTAATTAATACTGTAAGTACAAATTACTCAAGACCCATTTGTCTTTGTGGGCGAAGCAGCCCAGCCCTCCGCTGTGTCTTGGCCTGCAGGCTGTGAGGGAGGGAAAGGGAAATGATCCCGGAGCAGAGCAGTGGATTTGTCTCACAGCTTCCCCCTTAAATACTCAGGCTTTGATCATTACCCTTAATAGCTCTGCCCCCTCCCTCAGGCACACATCCCTCCAGGCTGGTTTCCCCAGGTTGCTCCTCTTCTGGTCCAGTAATTGGAATTGATAACCGACCATCATTCAGAGACAGGGGACATTTGTCAATGCTGTCATGTTTATAGAATCAGAAATGGATGCTCCTCTTGGGTGAAAATTAATCCCACAGAGAGTTTTAGACTTTGGAGCCTCCGAGGTTAGTCCCTCCAGAACGGACTTTTCTCCTCTCCTAGTTATGAATCCTTACAACAGGTGAATCGAGCGCACCTCATTCATTTTGCACCGAGAGAAAGGAGGCCCAGGAAGGTCATGTGACCTGTCCTTGCTAATGTAAATTTGTGGGGCGCAGAGAGAGGATGAACCAACCACCTGTCCTCTCCCTGCCTGGCATGGCCACCAACTGCCACCACGTTTTTGTGATTGAGTCATTTTCTCAAGGTAAGGGGGCTAAGTTGGGGCTGATGTGTGAATGGGGACATGATTGTAAATGAGTTATTCTTTTCAAAATAGTGCCTTTTTTTTTTTGGACATCCTTCCTACTGTGGAGGCCCTTTTTGATGTAATCAGCCAGGTGTCCTCCGAGGAAGGCTGTCCCGGTCCTGCATTGAATAAGCATTTCCCACACATGGTTTTCCTTAATGAGCCCAACCCTTCTGTGACTAGCTAGCTCTATTATATACAGGAGCCAGCGAGAGCCAGAGGTGCTAAAACACCTTGCCAAAAGTACATAGCTCCTTAAAGGGGGGACTGGGATTTGAACAAGGCTCTTTTGGACGCTAACACCTCCACCTCCGGCCAATATTCTGTGTTAATGTGGCCTCCTCTGAACAGCTTGTGGAGACTCTGTGCAAGGAATGATTCAAAGCGTTGGGAGTGAGGGCTACCAGCGGTGGCATGTGCCACCTGCTACGCTCTTCCCTCTCTTTCTACCTCTGGTGACTCAACTTTAGTTTGATTCTCCTGTCCCATGTAGGAGGGTCAGGAACCCCTGTCGTGAAATCCTTGCTTCCTCCAGAACAGCCTTTTCTCTCTTCCTAGTTATGAGTCCTTACACCTGCATTCCGTGAGGGTTCTTTGAGTCCTTCTCACACTTGAACTTGGGTGTGCCCTGTGGACTTCACAGACCCTTTGAGAAGGAAACCGCCAGCTCCTGGATGGAGCTGCTGAAACAGAAAGCTCATACCCCTCCTGCAGAGGAGGGTGAAAGAAAGCCTCTTTTTTCTAGAGTCTCAGGGAAGATAAAAGTGAAAGGCAACACTTCTTTGAAGTAGAGGGAGAGATTTGTTTACTTTTATTGCTGTAGCCAGGAAGTGGGGTGCATTTTCTTTTACAAGGAGCAGGGAGAGGGGACTTTTTTTTTTGGTGTCTTTTTTTGTTTGTTTGTTTGTTTGTTTTTAAATGAGCAAGTCAAAGAAAGAGTGAGATGACTAGGAGAGAACCTGGAGTCCCATGGGTTGATGTTTTCAAATGTGTCATTTGCAAACTGAACTCTGTAGGAACCTCTTTCCACGTCCCACGTGGTTCAGGGTTCCTGGGTCAGGGTTCGGGTTCTGAAGGAGGCCGCACGCAAACGAAATGAGAGACTAGAAATAAATATTAATTTGGCGATATTGGGGGGCCAGGCGGGAGCCTTCCTCTAGTGGAAAGGACTGTCACTTGCTCTGGCCTTTTTCTCCCTTTTATTAAGGCTTTGGGACACACCCCTAGCCATTAGGCAGGAAATAACAAAACAGAAATTAACATGAAACAAACAGGTACAGGCTGCTTCAGGTAACAATGTTTCATCTAAACAGTGAGTAATTAGCTCTGACCTTTCAGAGCAATTAAGGTTGATCAGCCTTCTGACCTCCTGTTTACATCCGTTTAGTAAGAACAATATTTGGTTTCCCACAGAACTCTAAAGATGATGTTGGTTCTCCCTCAACTCTCATAGCCAAGGGTGAGGTCCAAGGGTGTGGCTGGCAAGTTCAGGGTCTTTGGTGTGTGCTTTCTGCGTTGTGTGCCTTTGGGATGGTTTGCAGCTGTGTGGTTTTTGGCCAGAGTTTTGTATTCCTGGAATCGGGACCTTTTCCTTTCTTTATCTCTCTTGCACTCATGTGCAAATGGATGCTCAAATACACACACTGCTCTCTCACCCAACTTGTTGCAAAGGGTCTGTTCAGCAGGCTACTTCACAGAGGACAGACATTTCCAGGCGCAGCTATAGTTTGGTGGAAGAACCAAGAGTAATGTCTGATCCGTGGGAGGGCAGATTTTGCCATGAACTTCATCTGGCCTACCAGCTCCTGTGGTATGGAGGTATACCTCCCGAATTGTGAAAGACTGCAAAACTAGAACTTGCATTTTTAAAATAATAAGAGTTTTAATGATCAAACAGGGAGTGTTGGGCCAGTAGGAATGATTCGGACCCACAGAGACATTTGGTTCTGAGCTCAAATTCCATCACCTACATTTCTAACTGTGGTCTTCAGCCATTTCCTCTGCCCAAGTTCAAGTTCTCTTTCCCAAGAAAATAACACCTACTTCACAGGTCTCTAGCGTCATCTAACAGAGCATCTGAAGCTGATGCTCATATGGTGCTATTCCTTATACTTTCTGCAAGAGATTAACGACAGACTCTAAAAGAAAGAAATAAAATACATAAAACTCATAAACATCAGCAATTTTAAAAAGATAGTGCATAATTAAGCTCTGGAAAATTAATATCCTTGTAAAATGACCGGTTATTTTTATCCCACTAGTTAAGGCATTGTCCTGTCTGGTCTCTCTGGTTGAAATCCAATCACTCCTTCCAGTTGAATTAAGGAAGAAAAAGAGAATCCTTTAAAAATAAAAGCCTAGCAAGTCACTTTGTAGCTCAAAACCAATGGCTCGTTTCAATCAGGGCAAGAACCGTATTCTCGATCATGTCCCACAAGGCCCCTGTGCAATCAGATCTTCCCCCCCCAGTTAAAGTGACCCCCTTTGCCCTTAACTTTCAGCTCTCTGCCTCCATCACTGTTCTTCTAGGAGAACAGGCATTCTCCTTCTTGGGAACCTTTGTACTTGTCCTGCAGCTGCCTGAACGATTATCTTTCATGTAACACAACCCACACTCCCTTACTTTCTTCTGGGGAGACTTCTACAGAAGGTGATCCTGTTCACAGTTTGTATTTTTGCAATCGTCTTTTATGAGGGTCCATGTCTGACCTTGTGCCTGATTCTGAATTCCCCTTTAGCTCCATTTATTGCCCTGGCATCCACCAGCAGATATTCAGAAAGCTTGCTGAATAAGCAGGCTGGAGTAGTGTAAATACATGTAGAATTATTCTGTATTTCAGAACCAGAAAGGTCCATGGACATGAGTGGGTGCATATGTAAAATAAGCACTGGCATGAATTTTAACCTAGAATTTAAAACGGAACTTTATTTGAGCTTCAGGATGGACTTCCTTCAATTCTCTCGAAGGGAGAGAGAAATGAATATAAAGGTTGATTGGTCGTGATGGTCTGTCTTATGTTGTCTGAGAACATTCACAGTGATATTATTATAAGATAGAATACTTGTGGAGGATCAATATGTCTCCTAACAACAGTTAATTGAGTAAGGAGAGTAATTGAATGGTTGAGTTTCGATGTCCACTAATGCAAGTGTGTGGTGGTGGCTCTCAGTTGTAGATAGATGGCTGTAGATTGAGAAGTTTGAGTAAGATCATACTCTTCTCACAGTGAATATGTGTGCTCACAGTCTGCAGTATGTATGAGTGTGTCCATCTCTGTATTTATTGGTCTGTTTATTTATATGCAACCAAAGTTCAGGAACATGTAATTATAAACCTTTGATGCCTGTCTCTTCTTCTTTCTCTCTCAATTACTCATTCAATGAGTAATGGTACCTGCTGTAAGAGTCCTCACCCTATCTCCACTGTTGGCTGTAAGAGTCCTCACTTTACCTCCACTCTTGGCACCGCTTCCTCTAGAACACGTACTTTTCCTCATTATCCCATTTTACTGAATGCACTGAAAAAGTAATTGGCTTATCCTTATTAAATCAGTTCTGTAAGAACAGTAATCATGTACGGGGCTACTTTTGCCAGCCTTACAAAGGGTTCAGCATCCTGGAGAAAGAGGCTGCATGTAGATAATTAAAGAGTCCGGAGAGGAAAAATCATTTTGGAAGACTTTGGGGGTCAGAGGATCTTCAGCTGAAGGAATTAAAGACTCTCCTCCTTGACTCAGGACACTGCTTTTATTTAACACAATTTCTCCTCAGGCAAGGTGGAGATAATACTTTTCAAAGGAAAGGGTTTCAAAGGGTTTACAGAATCATTGTCAGTTTGGGGAATAGTCTACAGCTGTTCAGGTGTTTGGCCAACAAGAGTCAATAAAATGCCCTGAGCTGTCTGGTGGCAAACGTTTATCCTATTCAGGTTTGGGGGAAGTGCTGTTTAGCTGTTTCCAACAGATAAACGACATATGTGGCTCAACCTTTGGAGCTTCCCAAGCTTCACAAACCTTTTGATGAAACACTTGTAATTATTACATGCTGGAATTGGTTCCCGGCAATCATGTCATGTTGTATTTTGAAGTAACAGCATCACACTTATATTTACCATAGTGTATAATAGGTGCTTAATGATACTAGTTCCCTGAATGAATAAATGGATCCTGTGCTGATAGATGCGAAGCACTGTGCTAGGTCCTAAAAGGCATTTATTATCAGAAAGAAGAGCCTTTGTCTCCCAGGACCTGGCAGTTCTGTTGTGGAGATAAAGTCTATTCTCCTGACATTGTCTAATTCAATAAATAGGTTGTAAGAAACAGCATGATTGCTATAATTGTGTTGTTGCAATAGCCAAGGCCTATGGGCTGTTTCATGAAGGATGACAGTAGAACTAGAATGGAAAGAAAGGGGCAATGTGGTGGGACAGCAAGTACCCTGTGCAGTTTCGATTTGCCAAAGCAGTGAATTAATGTAAAGAGTGAGTGATAAGAAAATTTGGATTTGGGTTGATCCATCCTGTCCAAAGTTATGAATGAGAGCTTGAGCTGTGGAGCTCTTGGTGTTTTCCGAGCAAGAAAGGGGCATGATGGAGTCACCATTTTAATAAGATTAATATCTGGTCACTGAGAGCAGCGTGGACTGTCTGTCCACAAAGCCCATTTTTTTGCATGAACCTGTGAATAAATATGATAGCTGATTGCCAGGGTGATTAATGATCAACTCCGAAGGGTCAGATAAGCAGGTAAATGAAGGGGGGCTCATCTTGAGGTTAGCACAGTGTGAAGGCTCAAGTTCAAGTGTTACAATTGAGAGAATTATTAATGCCAGAAGCTTCAGTGCACACAACATTAATTTTTCAAGCAGAAATAAGTTTCTCCAGCCATCTATAGAATCTTTTATAGAATATAAAAGAGTGTGTGGTTCCAGATGAAGTTAGTTATTTTGTTTTGGGTGTGGGTGGGGTATGATTTTAACCCTGTCAATATTCCAACAGTGCTTAGAAACCCTATAAAACAGTCTGAAACAATAGAAAAAAAACAACAACAACACAGACTCCACAAGCAACTATCTCT
>PVJN01048653.1:0-15522 GCA_004026805.1 Lasiurus borealis
CCCTGCTAGCCGGATTGATACCTAACTGCTCCCCTGCCAGCCTGGTCATGCCTAGTTGCCCTCCTCTGCAGGCCTGGGTTTCCCACAATTGCCCTTCCCTGCAAGCCCGGTCACCGCCAACTTCCCTCCTCTGCTGGCCTGCTGCTGGCCTTGTCACCCCTAACTGCCCTCCCCTGCAGGCTTGATCACCCCCAACTGCCTCCCTTGCAGGTCTGATCCCAGGTAACTGCCCTCCCCTGCTGACCATCTTGTGGTGACCATCTTGTGTCCATATGGGGGCAGGGTCTTTTGACCACATGGGGGCAGTCATTTTGTGTGTTGTAATAATGGTCAATCTGTATATTACTCTTTTTTTTTAAATATATTTTTATGATTTTTTTATGGAGAGGAAGGGAGAGGGATAGAGAGTTAGAAACGTAGATGAGAGAGAGATATCGATCAGCTGCCTCCTGCATGCCCCCTACTAGAGATGTGCCGGCAATCAAGGTATATGCCCTTGACTGGAATCAAACCTGGGACCTTTCAGTCCGCAGACCCACGCTCTATCCACTGAGGCAAACCGGTTTCGGCTTACTCTTTTATTAGATAGGATAAAGGCCTGGTGCACCGGTGGGGGCCAGGTGGTTTGCCCTGGATCAGGGTGGGTGTTCCCTTGGGACGTGGGGTGGCCTGGGCGAGGGGTCTGTGGTGGTTTGCAGGCTGGCCATGGCCCCGGGTGACCCAAGCAGAGCCCTGGTATCTAGGATTTATTTATCTTCTATAATTGAAATTTTGTAGCCTGGAGCAGAGCCAAGCCTTCTGCTCACACAGCCATTGAAACGTTGTTGCCTTAAGCAGAGGCCTTGGCAGGCCAGGGTGTACAGAAAGCTTGGCTTCCTCCAGGGGCAACCCAAGCCTCCCACCTGCTGTCTCTGTGGCTGTAGCCATTTTGATTCAGTTAATTTGCTTAATTGCTCTGATTGGCTGGTGGGCGTGGCTGGTGGGTATAGGTATGGTCAATTCGCATATTTTATTATATAGGATGAAGTATGTAATATTCTAAGAGAAATAACTAAGGACATGCATCTTTCCATAGAAAAAAAGTCTGTTTTAGAAAGAATATTGTCATTTTAAGTCTATTCTTTAAATAAAGATTCTCTTTTAAGTAAAAATCTTTATACACAATTATGGTTCATAATTCAAGAAATGGCCTGGAAATATATGCCAGGATTTTCCTGGTCCATTTTTAAAGAATTACATATTGATTTTGAATCTCCATATGTTTCACAGTTGACTTAAATATTTAGCACTGTTTCACAAGGCAGTTTCATATTTCGCCTAATTTCACAGTTTACTCAGGTCAGAATATAAGGTCTCACAAATGTAAAACAGAATCCTTTGTCTCCCTCAGAACTAAAGAGATGCTCTGAGGGCCACCTGTTTTCCTCCCTAAAGAAATTTGGAAATAGTGATCATGCAGTCTCTATGACAAGCTTCAAAAGGCTTCTTTCCAGGATGGCCCGATCACAGCCTTAGAAGTTTTCAAGCTTATTCTGATAGTGCATATTCTTGTGAGAATTAAGGATGAGTACACGGTCAACATAAATGTCATTTTCTGATTTGATCACCACAAATGTTGAAAGGGAATTATATTGTTGTCATTTGTTTGATTATTTTGTTATGTTCCTTTTCTCTTGAAGACTCAGTATAACACAAAGTATATCCATATATATATATGTATACATACACACACACCATTACTAAGTCATAATCTAATGTAATAAGGACTTACAATTGTTTAGTGTGCTTGTTCTTGTAGATACATTTCACTAGGACCTGCATTATGATTTACAGTGAAGTTAGCTGAGGATAGTTTTCATATCAACAGAAAACTTGTTTCTTAAAACCTACTCATACATTGTCTTTTTGGGTACAAAATTGGAAAAAAAAAGACATAGTGACTTGCATCTTATAGTATATGTCAATTCACTGAAGTATTTATCATTCAAGTGTCTCATATTTTAAAATATAGTGTATCCATTAGGGAAAGCCATATTTCCCTAAAGATACTTTTGATCCACAATAAGATTTTTATTTTTTAATTTAAGTTAAATTATTTTTATTTACTTATTGTTTTCATTTATATTTCTTCCACGGATGCAAATTTACTCAATAGTAATTATAGGTCCTTCATTTTAATATCTAAAATCAGTTGTTCACAATGGAAAAATTACATCTTCTGATCCGCAGAATATGTTAAGAATGAGTAAGTCTCCATGTTATTGTCCAAATGCTTTTTAACTATTCCTAAATTCTAGTTTTTTCTTTTCATCATCTATCACTTGAGATAGGTAGCAAATTACTAGATTTTAGCTATCATTTACTTATTTAAGCCAATACTTTTGTCAAAACATAATGCCAAACCAGTATCTAGAAGGCAAATGCAGGAAAGAAAAGCAAATAAATAATTGGATATTTTGCAAGGAAGAAAAAGTCTCTGAGAATGAAGTAGACAGATTAGGTAATTACTCCCTACATAAATGGGAATGGATGTTAAATAGTAAACATGCCACCTTTACTTCTCCCAATGAAATAAAACTAGAAGGACAGGTTGTTGACATACCTTTAAAAAATATAGACTCTCCGCTGAATATTTACAGTAGTTTTCAACTAGACAACTGATGCAAAGTTGCTTGCTATGAATTTATTACCAACTGAAATTTTGGGGCATTTTCCTTCCAATCCCTGGGAACCACCAATTCTGTTACCATTCAAGAGTACCAAGGAGACAAAGGCCTTTTTCAGACCAGTGGGTAAGGGGAAGGCCAGATTTCCTTCTATAAAACAGATTTCTAAGTGGCCAAAACTAAGCTGGGCACTGTTAGTACACAGAGGAGACAATCTTCCTCTCAGTCCATAAGAAGTTTATAATCTTAAAGCACACTTGAGGCAAGAAAACAAGTTTGTTTGTTTGTTTTTTTAAGTCAGGATAAACTTAGATTTCATGAGGAAGTTCCTCTGGGTTTTCAAAAGAGGAGAACAGTATATATATATATATATATATATATATATATATGTATATATATATGTATATATATATGTATATATATATGTATATATATATATATATCCATGAGAAAGTTATCTGGACTTCAAATATGCCTATCATACACTTTAACTGACCAAGTACAGGATCTGTACTCCTCAAGAAGTAAGAAATCCTTGACTCTTAGAGAGCCAAGGAAAATCTTCATGAGATCTGTGGGTGCTAAATATTTGTGTTCTCCCGAAATTCATGTTAAATCCTAATGTCCAATGAAAAGGTATTAGGAGGTGGTCAGTTGGTAGATATTTAGGTCTTGGTTGGAGCTCTCTTGAATGGGATTAGTGCTCTAGCAAAAGATATCCCAGAGAGATTCTTTGCTCCTTCTATCACGCGAGGAAACAATGAAAAGATGGCCATCTATGAACTAAGAGGCAGGCTTTTACCAGACACACAATCTGCTAGTGCTTTAATTTTGAACTGCCTGGCTTCCAGAAATTTATAAACTTCTATTGTTTATAAACCACAGAGGTTATGGTAATTTCTTACAGCAGCCAAAATAGATTAAGACAAAGAGAGCCATTAAATGGCAGTGAAATTATTTTTAAATGGATCTTTTTCTGTGATTGATTGCCCCATTTTATTAAAATGCAAATTTCTTATAAAGTTATGGGTTTCAGCTCTTGTGTAGGTAAATTACTATTCCTATCTCAAAAAGTCTTGGTTATAAGACACTAGTCCCAAGAAAAAGGACTGAACATTATCACGTCACCACTGAGTCTTCACATGCAAGATGTAATGGGAAGAATATTGGTGTTATAGAGAGAGATTGGGAATATAAAAAGAATGTTAAATAGTCATGTAAAAATTGATAGAGGATAAAGAGCAATTTCTGGTTACCACTTTACAGAACATATTGGAAAGATAAGTATTTTTTGAAGTATAATATACTTAAAATGAACTTTGAATAAATAGAAAGCTGAGATTGATGCTTCCATAGTCACATAATCCTTGGCTCAAATAATTGATATGCCAGGGCAAATTAGAGTTAGACAATAGTTGGGTCCATACAGAGGACAACTAGCCAGATCTGAATATGACAAGAGAAACCTAAATATTTTTACAGTTATTTTAAAAATATTTAGTGATGAGAGATTGATGTTTTATCATAACTACCATGTATAAAATTGGATTTGTAACAATTCATAATTTTATTTAAAGAAAATTTGTTAAAAATTAAATTACATATAACCATTTGAAATCATCAAGTAGTTTAGTTATATTCAATTAATTAATGTTTCTAATCATTAAGGCCAGAATAAAAGAATTTCTCTCAATATTCTAGCAGTAAGGTAAGAGGAAGATAGCTTGATACTGCACTTAAGATTCTAATGTGCAGAGTGGAAAGAAGCAGATAAGCCCTATTTCTTATCAGTTAACACTTTAAGAGGCCTAAATTTTTTCTAGGCATGTTTTTACCATAGAATAACGCCAGTATGTAAAGACTCTGTAAAAACTCTTCGATTCAAACATTTTATTTCTTAAAAGTAAAAGAATAGGAAGTTCCATTAGAAAATAAAATCATTATTCTTTTATCCAAATACTAGATGCCCAGTGTATGATATTTGTGCACCCAGAAAAGGGGGTGTCCCTCAGCCCGGTCTGTCACCTCTTGCAGTCCAGGAGCCCGCACGGGAGCCCTTAGCGCTGCTGTGTAGGTGAGAGAGGCTACCTCTACCACTGCTGCAACACCAGCCATAAGCCTAGCTCAGGTATCTGGCTGAGTAGTGCTCTCCTGTGGGAGTGCACTGACCACCAGGGGGCAGTTCCTTCACTGAGCATCTGCCTCCTGGTGGTCAGTGCATGTCATAGCAACCGGTTGTGCTACCATTTGGTCGGTTTGCATATTGGCCTTTTATTATATAGGAGATGTGCTCTTTTACATATAATTTTTTTAAATTTCATTTAGCATAAATAGTGAAAAATTCACTCTAAATTTCTGATACTTGGAGTTATACCTTATCCTTCTAAGAGTTAATAAAATCTTACTAAGATAATTTCCAGATATACAGTCTTTAAATTATTTTGCAAATTTTCTAATTTATCTTAATAAAATTATACATAGATATTATACATATTGAAATTATATTTTAACTTTCTTTTACTTAAAAGTACTTTTATGTTACTTTGTGAGAATTATCAACCTGCCAATTTAAAAAATGCAAAGTCTCAAAGTATCCAATGAGAATTGTGAGTAAAACAGTAACAAAAAAGAGAAAAAGAATAGGTGAAAGGATGTTCTAGCTTATATCTATTTTGTGTCATTCTGCAAAATATTTTTTTCTTTGTCTTAATTTTATTTGTGAAAGTACATGCAACTGGAAAAATTGATCACTTGAACTTTGAATGAGATTTTAAGAAAGCTAAAAGAAAACATTTTAAATGAAAACTGTTCTTAAGTTCCAAGTAAAGCACATTTGTAGGGTTGAAAGTTGGATATGATTTGTTTGAAATCCAAACTATGATTGAAATTGTCAGTTCTTCACTAAAGTGTTAAGGGCCATTCAATCTGTCAAATTTTTGAATGGAGTTGAGACAAAAATCTTGCATATAGAATTTGTTTTTCCTTGAGAGCTGGATTAAGTCATTTTTATTAACTCAATGGCTGTTCCAATTTGTAGAAATCAATAGTGGCTTTTGAAATGTAGTTTAATAAAATATAAAAATCTATATTAAATTTAAAAAATATCAAGCATATGTCTGGCTGTCATAGCTCAATGGTTGAGCATCGATTCATGAAACAAGAGGTCATGTTTCGATTCCAGGTCAGTTTATATGCTGGGGTTGTGGGCTCCATTCCCAGTGTGGGGCATGCAGGCATGCAGGAGGCAGCCAATTCATGATTCTCTCTCATCACTGATGTTTATATCTCTCTCTCCTTCTCCTTTCCTCTCTCTGAAACCAATATAAAAAAAAAGATCAGTACCAAGATTGATGTCATTTTCAGAATTCAAGAAGAAAAACATATCACTGTGTAAGGCAATAAATTTGGTCTATTTTAGGCTTTCTATCAATGAATAATTTTCAAAAGCTATTTCTTATGGGCAATCAATGATGGAAATATTTACACAGGTTTTAAAAATTGGCAATAAGTGTAATATTTAAAAATCCAAATACATTTAAAATTTAAACATAATGGTAATGGTATGTATGCTCACTATATTTCACTTTTGTAACTAAATCTAAAGAAAAAATATTTCGAGCAGAGGCAATAAGATCTTAGTCAAAATTTTTCTTTAAGCTATCTTGGAAGTATATAAATATATATTTTTTCTCTTTGAGATATTATTTGTGTATATAACCAATAAAAAACATATAAGTGATTTTGTGAGTTATTAAACAAAAAACTAAAGTGATTCAGGGAAAGTATGCATATTGAATGAAGTCAGAGCCTCTCTGGAACCAGGAATAAATGTTTGCATGGTCAAATTAATGATCATTCTGAATAAGAATGTAGTTATAAATGTGTTAAAACTGTATTGGGAGGGAAAGAGAAGTTTCTGCGAGGTAATATGCATAAGCGAAGTCCTCGTATTTCATATTAGTTTATCAATTGATAATATCAATAGCTGAAAAATCAGGGGAAACAATATAAATACATAATTAAAAATATTTGGAAAAAATCAGAACTCAAACAAAACAAAAACTGAAGGTTTCCTTTATAGAAAGGGAAGAGAAGGGAAGCAACTCCTGTTTTACATTATCAGTTTTATAAATGCTTTTAAAAAATGAGTACATGTAAATTTAATAGAAATAAAATTTATTTTTAAAAGTTGTTATATAGTTTTTGACCACATAATTATGAAAAGGAATTGTTCTTTAAAAGAACCTATGTGAAAATAATCAAGCAAAATATTTTCTAAGTAACTTTGGTTAAAATTTGCTCCAAAATTACATTAAAGTGTAATTAACATCTGCAGTAGTAGAGTCTGTTATCTTTTCAAAGAATCATCTTCATTTATGTGTATATTTCAAATCTTAAATACATCCCTCATATTATGAAAGTAAAGCATTATCAGCTTCTTTGTTGCTGACATTGTCATGTGTCTATAGATTTAAAAAATTCAATTTGAGTGTCCAAAGTCAATTAAAACTCTGATATCCCATAGATAATGTTTATTATTTTCTTGCTGCTCTTATTACTGTTTTGGGAACAATGACATTCCCCATAGCAGATCAAAGATCTCTGGGGAATGACTATTCCATCATAAGAGATCCTTTTGAAATTCACAGCGACAAAATGACAAAAAATATTTCTTACCATAGAGAGGGCTTTAATAAGAGAACAAAACATAGGCACTTTTGAAATTTCTCCTTGAAATCTCCTTCTACCTTTCTATGAGACTTTGATTTAAAATAAATACAGAGGCAGATAAAAATCTACTGAAGTTAATAGGATAGACCAATCAGGTGCATCTTTTCTTCAGACATGCTTTACTTATAATAATTATCTATGGATATTTCCTTAATACTAAGTTGGATCAAATCTGGGTTACGCAAGGCAAAACTGGTTTCTCGCACACTGCAATATCTGAAAACATGTCCCTGGGATACTTGATATTTCTAGGAATTAGTTCAGCTCTAGGGACTTGAGAACTTTATAAAAAGGTTCCTGTGAGATTTTCTTTGAGAGATAATATGGCTAAAGTGAATAAATCCCAGTGGCTGCACAGGAGAGAAACAGAATTACCATTTACATGAGGAAAGATAATGCACACCCAAAGTTAAAACCAAAAAAGTAGGGACTGCAAACCACCAAATGCACCACTTAAGTGAAGCTTACTGGAGCTGTTCACCACTATTCTTCTAATTGTGAACGAATGTGTTCTCATGAACAGCCAGAGTGAAGCAAAGCCACTGTGTATCATACATTTGGCTCCTATAATGTGCTGAGCTGATACTATCCTTCTTCCAGAATGGTTCTTATTCCTGACTATATTATGGGTAGAGAGAGAATAATAGGGGCTAGCCCTAGTGTGCTTGGTGCAGTGGATAGAGCATTGGCCTGTGGACTGAAAGGTTCAATTCCGGCCAAAGGCACATGCCTGGGTTGTGGACTTGATTCCCAGTAGGGGGTGTGCAGAAGGCAGTCAATCAATGATTCTCTCTCATCATTGATGTTTCTAACTCTCTCTCCCTCTTTTTTCTTCTCTGAAATAAATAAAGAAATCTCTCTCTCTCTCTTTTTTTTTAATAGTGGAGGCTAGCTCTAGTTATAAGAAATAGTAGTCAGGCTCTGTTAAATGTTCTGATTAGAGAAAGCACATTCTAACTGGCTGAGAGTTGTACACCCCGGGAGATGGGAGTTAATCTTAGACCGTGGTCCGTCTTCTTTTCAGAGAACCACCTATCATTATGGAAAAGTTAACAACCTTCTTGCCAAAGCTATGGAGTTCCAAAGGCATCTGCCCTTGGAAACCCCCAGCCCGCATTGCCTGTAACCTATGACCTTATACCTTGCCTACTTTCCCCATGTCTGTAATTCCTAGTTTCCCATGTAATTTTAGTCCTCCTACCTAATATAAGCAGCTGGCTTATGGGGACAGGTAGAGCATATTTTCAAGGATGACCTGCTGCTCTCCCATACTGCCATCATTATTGGAATAAATGCTTATACATGATTCAACCCTGTCTCTGCTTAATTGGCTCAAGTAGTAACCTGCAGCCCAGATCCATTCATTGTCCTGTTTCAGGGAGGCATTTCTGTTTAACAGTAACTCCCATCTGGATGGAATACTTTTAATCTTGTTCTCCTGACCAAGCCATGGCACTTTTCATCTTCACTTCCCCACCCACGGTTACTAATCTTTTCTAATCTCCCCAAGTAATGTGCATCATGCATTTTGGCACTTATGATAGGGGCAGCAATAGAATATTGGGGACCAGTTATAATTGTAAGAAATATTAATCATGCTCTGTTAACCTTTATTATTTTATTCTAATTAAAGAAGGCACATTTAAACCTGGCTGGGAGTTGCATGTGGGACCGGAGAGCTCACCTGGAAATGAAGCCCATCCTCTCCATCAGGAAGCTGCCTATTATCCTGGTAAGACGGTGGCAGAAAGAAACCTGAGCCCCCAGCACTTTGAAGTTCCCCAGACCTTTGAAAATCTCCAGTCTGCATTAGCTGTTAACTGCACATGTAATATACCTTTATGCCTCCTTGCCACTGTAATCTTTGTCCTTCTGGAAGGAATTTTGGAGACAAAATAGGCAGGTTTAGGGAGTCTTAAAAATAAAGAGAGTCCATGGGAGAGGAATGAATAGATGGGGTCTTGGAGATGCCAAAACGCTTATCTTACTTGTACAGAGGACAGAGAAGTGCCACAGGAGAAGAGTGGAGGAAGGCATACACCCACAGAGGGTAAAGAAAAGTCACAGGAGAATGGGAAGAAGGAAACATACTTTCACAGAGAATAGAGAGATGCTGAAAGATAAGGGGGAGAGGAGGTAGAGGTACTGTGAGGACTTTGAACTTTGAGGCTGATACTATGTAACAAAATAACTAATGAGACAAGCACAGGGTCTTAAACAATTTAAGATCCAATTAGGAAGGGTCAGGTTCAAACAAAAACTGCAGCATATATAAACCAGAGGGCCAAATGGACTAGAGCAAGCCTCCAGCACTGTATGCAGTGCCCCTCTGTGTTCCCAGGTAGATCATATACTAGACACCTGTATTATCAAGGAGATTACCTCCTCAGTGGATATGAAGTCCTATTCTTAGCTAACGGAAGACTCCACCCTTTCTACATAAGTCCCTCATTACTCACAGACCAGGGAGACCAGAATGAAGAACACAGATCTTTTAATAGTGAGGGTGAACAGAGGAATAAGGAGGGAGCTGTTTGTACTCTTCCCAGAACTCTGGGTGCTGGCCAGTCCAGAGCTCTGGATACTGGTCAAAGTCTCCAAGCCCTCAGCCTAGAGTCAGTTCCTTTTAAACTGCACTAGGAAACTTGATGGGTACTTTAAAAACATTAGACCATCTCAGGCACTCTCAATCCATCTGGAAATGGTGTTTGCTAGAGACCACACTGGTAGGTGCACACAATCCCAGGTCCGGCCTGTTAATGAACAAACACTGACACGTATCCTCTGTCCTTCAACGGAAGGACCCACTTTTTTAGGCACCACTGGGTCCAGTGGTAGGATTTGTGGCTAAATCCAGCAGATGCTCATCGCTTGCCACAAGGCAGTGAAGAACATACAGCGGACATTTTTTGCTTGAGAGAGGGATGCTCCTGTAAAGAAAGGGCTACAGAAGACACCAGATATCTCTCTGTGGTTTCTTCTAGTTGGGAAGCACATCATCCACATGTAGAGAGAATGACCATTGAGCTTCATTATTGTATTGGTCCACAAACACTGAAGACAAAATGCCTGATTTTCTTTTGTAGCCAGACTTAGTCCCAGTGAAATCTAGCAGATGGGAAAACTAGCCCACAAACAAGAGTCTTAATTATAACACCATTTTACAACTAGATCTTTATTTCTTTTGGAGAAAGGAAGGAAAGTGGTAGAAAGTTCCCTATGTCCAGACTTTCTTTATCCAAAAGGACAAACCAGATTTATGTAGGGACTTCCAAACATCTATAGATTCTTTAGCACACACAGTCCTTACTCACAGAAGAGTCCTCAATTATTTACTGACTAAACAGGGCAGAGCTTGTACCACCATTAATAATTCTTGCTATATCTACATAAACAGGTAAGGGGACTGAACAATTTGAACCCTCCAACAAGCAGCTTGGCTATACGAAAGGGTCTCACCATCTCTTGCCCCAGAAGTCTAAGCACAGGAAATAATGCCATCCATGAGAAGTTGGCTAGACCCCTTCTAAAACTTTTGTTTCTACTGCTTTTCCTCTTCTCTAGAAACCCTCCAGCTACAAATAGTCCTCCATATGGAATCACAAATGAAAGCCACATCTTTCCTCGTGGACTCTTAGATTGCCAACCCCCGATGGGACCCTGATTGCTGCCCAACCACCGTCCCTGATCAGCAGGAAGTAGAAAGAACAACCAATGCCCCTGTCCCCAACAGCAATTGGGGTTTCCTATCAAGAGGGGGATGAAAGGAATTTCAGAGACAAAAATAGGAGGGTTTAGGGAGTCTTACAAATAAAGAGGGTCCATGGGAGAGGAATGCATATATGCCAAAACACTTACCTTTTTGCAGAGAGGATAGAAAAATGCCACAGGAGAAGGAGGGAGGAAGACATACATCCACAGAAGATAAAGAAAAGTCACAGGATAATGGGAAGAAGGAAACATTTTCACAGAGAATACAGGGTTGTTGTAAGATAAAGGGGAGAGAAAGAGGAGGACACCATGTAAGCTTTGAAACTGATACTAAGTAACAAAATAACCAATGAGAAAAGCACAGGGTCCTAAATTAATTAAAGGTCCAGTTACAAAGGGTCAAGTTCATACAAAGAACTGCAGCATATATAAACCATAAAGGGACCCGATACAGACTTTTTTTTTTTTTTAAGAGAAAGAGAGAGAGAATCTAACTTTCCTATTTGGGGGCCTCTTCCCAAGGATCCCTTTCCTCCCCGGCCCAGATGGAGTTTGTATATGCTTCCAATAAATGTCTACATTTTTATTAAAAAAATTGGTTAGTCTACAAATTTATTCTTCAACTCCGTCAGGCAAGACCCACAAGAGGAAAAATCTGCACTCTAAACTCCACATTTCACTTCCACACAATATAAATAGCTGGCTTATAGGGAAAGGCAGAGCAGTTTAAAAAAAATAAAACTTTATTGTTCAGATTATTACAATTGTTCCTCTTCCCCCACCCCCATAGTTCCCCTCCACCTGGTTCTACCCCACCCTTTGCCCTTACTGCCCACCCCGCCCCCCAACTGTCCTCATCCATAGATGCATGATTTCTGTCCAGTCTCTTCCTACATATCCCATACCGCTTTCCCCCTGAGGATTGTCAATCCATTTTCTATGCCCGATTCTATTATATTCACTAGTTTATTATGTTCATTAGATTTTTATTCACTTGATTTTTAGATTCACTTATTGATATATATGTATTTGTTGTTCATAATCTTTACCTTTACCTTTTTCTTCTTCTTCCTCTTCCCAAAGAATACCTTTCAGTATTTCATATAATACTGGTTTGGTGGTGATGAACTCCTTTAGCCTTTTCTTATCTGTGAAGCTCTTTACTTGACCTTTAATTCTGAATGACAGCTTTGCTGAGTAGAGTAATCTTGGTTGCAGGTTCTTGCTATTCATCACTTTGAATATTCCTTGCCACTCCCTTCTGGCCTGCATAGTTTCCATTGAGAAATCAGCTGACAATCATATAGGTAGCTAACCTATATGCTGATTTTAATATTCTTTGTCTTTTGCTCTTAGAATTTTAATTATGATGTGTCTTGGTGTGGTCCTCTTTGGATTCCTTTCATTTGGGGTTCTGTAAGTCTATTTCTTTCACCAGGTGGGGGAAGTTTTCTGTCAGGTTTTCAAGTAGGTTTTCAGTATCTTGCTCTCACTCTTCTTCTGGCACCCCCATAATTCAGATGTTTGTATGCTTGAAGTTGTCCCAGAGACTCCTTACACTATCTTCATATTTTTAGAAACTTTTTTCTTTTTGCTTTTCTGGTTGGGTGTTTTTTGCTTCTTTGTATTTCAAATCATTGACTTGATTCTTGTGATCCTTTAGTCTGCTGTTGGATCTCTGTATATTATTCTTTATTTCAGTCAGTGAATGCTTAATTTTGAGTTGGTCCTTTTTCATATCTTCAAGGCTCTCACTAAATTTATTGTCTTTTTCAAACAAATTCCTGGAAAACCTTATAACCGTGGTTTTGAACTCTATATCCAGTTGTTTGCTTCCCTCCAATTCTTTCATTTGTGACCTGTTTCTTTGTCTCTGCATTTGGCTACTTCCCTGTGTTGATAGAGTGACTTTGTTTGCTAGGTGTCCTATAGGGCCCAGTGGCTCAGCCTCCCTAGTTACCTGAGGTGGACAATCTTGGTGTACCCCTTTGTGGGCTATGTGCACAGTCTTGTTGTAGTTAATCCTTGATTGTTGTTGGTATCACTGGGAGGAACTGCCCTTGAGGCCAATTGGCTATGAGGATCAGCTGTGCCTACTCTGGGAGAACTTCTGTGCTGGAGACATCCTTATGAGGCAAGACCTGCTTCAGTGGGCTTTGGTGCTCACTGAATCTGCCCCTTCAGTGTGTCCCTTATGGATCTGAGGAACTGTAATCTGGATGGTCCTACTCTGACCCCTGGGTATACTGGCTCTTGGATTTCTGAGGAGGTGATAATTTATCCTTTGCCCAAGGCCACCCAGCAGGAGCTACAGAGAAATCTGCAAATTCCTCTTATTTGTTTGGGTTTTGGAGGTGCCTAGTGAGGCCCAGCTGTAAAGCAATGCAAGCAGCTGGGGGGCCTTGGACCTTCTTTTGGATGTTCTGGATCTCACTGACTCAGCTGTGGTCTGTTAGGTAAGTTTAGATTTCAAAGGAACAGTGCATTCATATGAAAATGCTTCTATGCTCAGCTTCGATGGGGAGGAGTCTCCTAGTAGACCAGATAGCAATGGCTTCCTGTCAGCCCTGGGTCTCAGTGTCCCACTGTAATTGCTTCAAGCACCTCTAAGAGAAAGCTGCCCTTGAGTTTTGCCTGCTGCCAGACAGTCCAGTTTCTCCAGGTATGATTCTGTGTCCCCAGAGTCTCACCAAAACTGGAGGTCAGAGAAGTTAGGAGCTTTTTTCTATCTCCTGCTTGAAAAAGACAGCCACGTACTCAGCTGCCAGCCCTCTCCATGCATGCACCTCCATATTTCTGCCTTTCGTAGCTCTTGTGAGTCTCAGTGTGCTTTTCTCTTTCCTTCTAGTTTTAGAGTTTCCACTCAGCCATTCTTCCTGTGGTTCTGGATGAGGTCCGTTTTGTCTTTTAGCTGTAATTTTGAAATTGTTGTGCAAGTTCAATTGGCAGCAGTTCAGGCGTTTACATATGCTACCATCTTGGTTTCTCCCAGATCAGAATTTTGTGAATGACCTACTGCTCTCCCATACTGCCTGTAGTGCTGGAAGAAACACTCATATATGATCCAACCCTGTCTATGCTTGATAGGCTCAAATAGTGACAGGCAGCATGGACCCATTAGTTTTCATGTTACACTTAACTATATAAGTCTATGAGTGGCTTCATATATCTCACATGAGAAGTGGTACAGTGGAAACTACATACTGTTTTAAGGTTTAAATTTCACTCCCACCACTTTGTCTGATGAATTTGAACAAAACCTCAGCATCTCTCAGACTGCTGTGTCCTAATTTGTAAACGTGGAATAATGTCAACTTCCCTGAAAGATTACATGGAATCGCTGACATATCTTATATCTACTGCCCTGCTCAGTTCCTGGCACATGATAGTATGAGACAAATGTGTGGTCCCTTTCCTCTCCTATTAATTCCTGGCTAAATTAGAAAATCCTGGAGGACAGAGAATTGCCTTTCTTTACTTTGTATCCAGTTCAGTGTCTGGCAGTAATTAAGTACCTTGGGGGCCCTTACTAAATACTTTTGCAATGAATAGATCAGCTGGGTGCCATGAGAAAGCCCTAATGGGCCCTCTATTGTGCACTCTCAGTAGCTACAGGGACTCTTTAGATGTATTAGAATAAATCCATTACAAGGGAAGCATCTATTGATTGAGGGTCAATGCCATCATTTTTCAAGATTGAGGAAAATATGCTATGTCTTTAACAGGAGGGCATAAAAATCATTGTTTTTGACCTCCTGTTATATTTTTTGGTATGTTTGATTTATAAACTTGACAGACACAAATGAAAGGGAAAAACAAAACTGTAAATGAAATGTACAAATGTTTATGCAAGTTTAGAGATTCTCCCCAAATGGAACACTTCCTTACCCAGTTTTCTTTTTGGTAATTTGAATATCAGTGGAAATTGAGATACTGTATCTATATCAGGGAACTGACTTTCAGAAATTCATGGTTCTTTATAGAAGGCACCAAGTTCACCTTAATTTCCTCATTTCTTGTTTGGATTTAATTCTGCTCAGTTGATGATTAGAAGAAGCTGTGAAATGTAGGCACTTCACAGGGATGCTTAAGAATTCCCTGCATACATAAGTTGTAAAGCTCCATCCCCAGAGTCTCTGGCTCTGTGAGCTGAGGTGGGCTCTGAGCAGTGCATTTTTCATACTTTCCCAGGTGATACTGTTGCTGCCGATTCAGGGACCACATTTTGAGAATCATGTAGTACTATATAATAAAAGGCTAACATAGAAATGGTTGTCATGCCCTCATGCGTAATGACCAATCAGCAGGAAGCAGCGGGCAGCCACTGTGTGTGATTTTGCGCTATGGGCCACTAATAATAGAATAAAGTAAAATATAAAATTAAAAACCTTCTTCTCTAAAGATGGTTAGAGTT
>PVJN01048654.1:0-15521 GCA_004026805.1 Lasiurus borealis
CCCGCCCGCCCGCACAGAGCGAGCCTGGGACTCGGTTTCATTTCATAAAAAGACCCTGGCTGGTTCCACTACAGAGGCCTAATTTTGGCAACAGTTTCATATTCCTTTTCTTTTTTTTTTTCACATTTCAGAAAAACACACACACACACAAAAGAAAGGCAGTTTTTGTTTTGTGTTTTTTTTTTTTTTAGACTTAAAGTCATGCATTTTTGGGGGGTTTTATAGGAAAAAAAAAATACAGCAAAGCCAGGGACAGGCAAGTCCCACCAGAGAGAGAAAACCACCGAATGCTTGGGTGTGCCTCCGATGTTGCCTTTTCATGCACAGAGCAGTCGTGCGGAGAGCCAGCCGTGGAGCTTGCTGCGTGGATGCGCCTATTTCCGAGTTTCCCTCCTGGTCCGTGAGAGACACAGATACGACCTCCGGGCATCCCTCTGTTGCACAGCTCACTGGCGAGGGCCAGGCCCCTGGTTTGAGACGGTGTTTTAAAACCTCGCCCAGCCGAAACCGGTGTGGCTCAGTGGATAGAGCGTCGACCTGCAGACTGAAGGGTCCCATGTTCAATTGTGGTCAAGGGCATGTACTTTGGTGGCGGGCACATCCCCAGTAGGGGGCGTGCAGGAGGCAGCTGATCCGTGTTTCTAACTCTCTATCCCTCTCCCTTCCTCTCTGTGAAACATCAATAAAATATATTTTTTAAAAACAAACAAATAAAACCTTGCGGAATTGCCCGCCTTTTGGAGACGTTATGATGACACCACCGTCTCCCCTGCCTTTCAGCATCCTTCCCAGGACACTTCCCCTTCAGACAGGAGACATTGACGTCTTCTGTGGAAGATAAGGAGGTTAATTGGTTAAGCGTGGGAGGGAACATTCTAGACTGGTGACGCCTTTTCTTTGCCGCCACTGGTGCGATTACCTCGTTTCTAGAAGGAGGCCCTGGGTTTCAAATATATCGCTCTTCACCTAAATTGGGAAGAAAGAACAGCCACACGCTCTTTTTTGCTTTCTTTTTCTTTTCTTTCTTTTTTTTTTTAATTGCCACAAAAAAAAAACAAAAAAAAAACACGAAAGATTCTGGTCATCCGATGAGGAGCAGTCCCGGGAACCCCGCTTTCTCACGGAAGGCTGGGGTCCCGCTCCCCACCCAGCCCGGAGAACCCGTGTTCGTTCGTGCGGCCGAAGCAGCTGCTGCCTTCAACGTGGCCCCCTCTTCCCCCGGAAATGGGAAAGGTCTCCCGAAGAATGCCTGCGTTGTTTCTTTCTGAAAGCAGCTGGCTTTGCATCCTTGAGCTGATTTTTTTTTTTGGTTCAAAAACAGGCTCTGGAGGTTTTCCCTGTACGGGGGCCAAGATGGGGGGGAGGAGAGGAGGCAGCCCTGGCCCGTCCTGTGCAGGCCCAGCCCGGCGTGGGGGTGCAGGGGCTGGGACAGGAAACCCCACAGCAGCGGCCCCGCTGTGTGGCCACCCCAGCCCTGCCCCTGTGGAGCCAGCCGCCCGCCCGCCCGGGAGGCCAAGGCTGGGGCAGCAGAGGGCAGGGACGGTGGGATCCCTGGGGGTCGCTGCCCGGCCATCGCTGTGAGGATGGGGAGACCCTGGGGCCAGAAGGCACCCCGGTCCTGGGCTGGGTCTGCAGATTCCCCGTGAGACGCGCATCCTCGGGCAGCGGCTTCTCGGAGGGTCCCCTCGGGTACCCGGGGTGGAGCTGTGCCCACCGCTGCATCCTCTCCCCTGGGCAGGGGTCGCTGTCCGAAGCTCCCGTGACTGATGGACGTGCCTCCCTGTCTGTGCCCAGCACCCCGGCACCCGCCTACCTCCCCACCGGAAGCCCCGGGAAATGGCCCCCCACCAGGGAGGGGCTGCAGCTCTGGGCTTGGTTTAGGGACCCAGCCAGCCCCTGGGGAAAAACACCCGCATCATTTGCCCAAAGGAAAGGGCACAGGGACGGTCTTCTTTGTGCTGCCTGTCGACAGCGCTGTTCTGTGGTTAAAGTCCGTTCTGTTATGTCCGTTTCCGTAGCCTGGGTGTTGGCAACGCCTGCGCGTTTTGCTCAGATTCTTTCCTTAAGTGAAAACATCCGTCGCGAACGAGGGCCGGCCGCTCACCTTCGAGATGTCCTCGGTGTTTGGCTGCTCTCTGAATTTCAGCGGCGAGAGAGAGAGAGAGAGAGAGAGAGAGAGAGAGAGAGAGAGAGAGAGAGAGAGAGAGATTACTCACAGCGGTCCCGTGAGGCGCTATTCTGGTTGTTACCCCGTTTTATATGTGAATAGCGTGAGGGCCACGGAAGTGTTGTACGTGACGGCGGTGACAGAGCGGTAAGTGCCGCCGCTGGGACTTGGGTCCAGAGAGAACCTGTGGGGACGGGGAGACCCTGGGTCTGCACCTGTGACCACACGCTCTTCTTCCCGCTCCATCCGGGGCCCTCGTGGAGGCTGTGCCTGGGGCTCGGGCCTTGCACCCCTCTGCCGGCGCCCTGGATGGGAGAGGGGGGAATCTGGGGGACTGGGGGCTCCCAAGCTCCAGGCTCTGCCAGCAAGATGGCTGCCAGGGGTGTCGGCTTCTTGCTCCCCAACCCTCTTCTTTCCCACCCATTTTTCCCTTCCGCCCCGGGAGCCCGTCAGGATGTCACGTGTGTGCCGTGCGTGTTTCAGCCTCGGTGCCCACCCGCCCATGTCCTTCTCCGCCGTCATGTGCATCCGCAGACCTGGGCCCTGTCCCTGGACATACGTGGGAAGGGCCGCACTCATCATCCTCATCCCTCTGCACCCGAGTTCCCTCTCACGCCCCAGACTCTCCCGGGGCAGCGCCTCGGAGCCCGGCTGGGGGTGGGTGACAGCTGGGTCCGCGTAGCAGGCGCACCGGGCAGTGCGGACGGTTATCTCATGTGTTCCTCACGGCCCTGGGCCCTGGGGCTCCTTCCCTGGGGGAAATGCGAATTGCAAAGCGCACACATATGCGTCTCACTCTGTGTGCACATGCACACGTGTATGTGTATCTCTGAAGATACATTTGCATGGAAACACGTGCCTCTGTGTGTGTGCGTGCATGTGCGTGTGTGCACCTTTGTGTATGTGTGCATGCATGTGTGTGTGTGTCAGCAACACCGCCCCAAGGTGGGCGTCCTGGGCACACGCTCAGCCACATCCGGGCACCCGCCGCCACCCTGGTCTCTCCTGACGTGCAGGCTGGGCTTTGAACCCCGGTGACTCGGCCTTCCCGCCGCCGTGTGACGTCTCTCGGGGGACATGGCCCGAGAAGAAAGGCGCCCATTCTGTCTGTGGACAGCCCCTCGATTAACAGCCGTCGCGCTGAAAACAGGCGTCGCGCACGCCGGCCCTGGCATTCTCCATTGTCCTCCTCCCGCTGCCCTGGCGTCCCGCACTCAGTGCCCCTGGAAACAGTGGCTGCCTTCAGCGCTGGGGACCCAGCTGGGAGGGCGACCCTGTGATCTGGTGAACCTCATGGTCCGCAAATGGGATGGATGCAGTGGTGCCCCAGGGGGCAGGGACAGGGGAAAGAGGGAGCATTTCTGGCCTCTGCCTTTCCCGCTGGTCCCAGCCTCCATGCCCCTGTGGCCACGCCTCCTGAGTTTCCCTTCCCCTGCTCCCGCCTCCCCGGTGTGGGTTTTGTTGTTTTTCTTCTTACTCTTGGGTGAGAATTGCTTTTCTGGACTCGGACACGCTGGCTTCCGGACACGAGGAATTGAAAGCCTGGTTAATCTTTAGCCGCGACAGGCAGGGGGTGACCGACCCTGTCCCATCCTCACCCAGAGAGTCCTCGCTGCTGCTTTATGACCCTTCTCCTCCTCCTCCTAACGAGAGCCCGTGTCAGAGGCTCTGCCGGACGGGCTCTGCACCCCTGGCCCCCACCCCACCCCTGAGGGGGGGTGTGGATTCAGCTCCTGATGGGACCTCAAGTGGGCATCGCTGCTGAGTGCGCCCCTCGTGCTGCACCCGTTTGGGGACCCGCCTCTCACAGGGCAGCTAGGGTGGGGTCCTAAGGACGTACAGCTTTTATATACAGTGGTACCTTCAGATACGAGGGCCCTAACATAGGAGATTTTTGAGATACGAGCCATCGAGCGAGCGATGTTTGCTTTGAAATACGAGCAACAGTTGAGATAGGAGTCATCGCGCGGATCGGCCGGCTGCACACGACCCACCAGTTTACCACGACTCGAGCGTCTCATGGTTTCCCACGCCTCAAGGTTACAGAACGAATTAAACTCGTATCTCGAGGTACCGCTGTATTACCCTTCATGGGTCCCAGCTGCTCCAAGATACCCTCTCCCCTTTTTTTGGGGGGGGGGGCTACAGGCTCCCACCTCAGAAAGTGCAGGCCTGCAGTTGTCCGTCTGGGGTAAAATCCTCTCTCTCTCCAGCATCTAAGGCTCGGGGGGGAGGAGGAGGGATATGGGGGTGCCTGCTGGCCTGCGTCCCAGCGGAGCACGCGCCCCAGGCCCGCAGGGTTCTCCCGGGCCCAGGCCTCCCCGCCTCTGCGTCCCCGGCCCCGCGGCTCACAAAGGAAGTGGGGTCCATGTGTTTCCAATTCATTTGCATGTAGCCCATCAAAATGCAGTTTTGCAAGAGCTCTTTGGTGTCCAAGCAGCAGTTGGAGGCTTTTTTTATGAGACTTTTAACCGCCACCCCACCGACCGGGAAGCGGGGGGCTTGCCAAGGAGAAAATGAAATCAAGGCGGGGGCCCCTCGGGGTGTCTCCCACCCGCCCCGGCTCCGTGCGTGGATGGGGCCCCGACGCCCTTCACCCAGAGGGCAGCCGGTGCACGGCTGCTCGCCGCTCCAGGCGCTGCTCCCTCCGGCCCGAGGGGTGCTCCCCTCCCCCCATCTCGGGTGCCCCCTCTGAGACCCTCCTCCCTCCACCAGGAGCCAGCCTGGGCCCAGTGACCTCTGCCTGTCTGCCAGGACGGTGCCAGCGGGCGCCCGGAGCTCAGGGCCAGGCTGGGCCATCAGTCAGTTCATGTCCCACGGGCGATGGCTCTTCCTTCGTCCGAAAGGCTGCTGAGCTCCCAGGAGAACTGGCTATTGCCCTTGAGGCTGTGCAGCTCCGACCTCTGAACCACAGAAACCAGACACGATCGGTGAGACAGTGGGTGCCCACTTAGGCCTTGGTTTCTGTCGGGGGACAGACAGGGCTGGTGATGCGCCTGGTCTCCTATGTCCCAGCCCATGGGGCACCGACCTGGACTGGCAGCATCTCTGGTCCCCAGGGGGATTGGAGGGGGGGGAGATTGGGGATCAGGGGCAGTCAGAGCGATTCTGGGGCTGCAGGGCAAGTTCTCCCGGATCCTGGGGCGCCTCGTGGGCCGCCTGGACCCAGCCCGGTCCCCCGCAGACACGAGACTGAGCCCCGATCTTTCCATCTTTCAGTCCCTTTTCCCTCTCATCTCTGAAGAGTGAGCGTGGGAGAGGGGCTGAGCGTGGGAGAGGTGTCCCCGGGTGGGACCTGCGCAGGGAGGGAAGGATGGCGGTCCGTCGCTGCAGCACACATGTGACGCTCCCGAGGGGACCCCTCCGCCCGGCCCTGAGTTATGTATGGGGTGTTGGTTGCAAGAAACCTTCGTCTTAAAATAGGTTCTCGGTGCTCCGGATTGGAAGCAGCTGGCGGGCGTCTGGGGACGGGCAGAGGCCTCAGATGTGCGTCCGCCTGTGCCTGTGTCTGTGTGTCGTCTCCGGTGGCCGCGGCAGGCGCTCCCCCGTGACACACATACCTGGCGTGCCGTCCGGGCCGCAGCGCCCGTGTCTGCTGCTGGCGGTTTGGGTGGCCCAGCTCTACCCCCCCACACCCCGCCCGCCACCTTGGGAACCCCTACCCCGTTCCCATCTGGCCAGCCCCACGAGTCGAGAGGACGCGGAGACGCCACGTGGAGCGGGAACTGGGCCTCGTCAGCGGGTTCGAGGGATGCACTGATTCTGGGACGTGTGCTCCCACCTGTGGGGCTCGGGTGCAGGTGCCACGTCTGTCGGGAACAGGGGCTGGGCGGGGGCGGGGTTCAGGCCAGAGAAGGAAACGGCAGGAACCCGGGGCGGCGTTTGGACCCGGTGAGCGTCCATCGGCCATGCCTCCCTCTCTCAGGCCCGCTCTGAGATGTGCGCTTACGGCACCTGTTGACCTTGATGTCCCAGCCTGTCATTACCCGGAGCCCAGGCCCAGCGCTGCCACTCCCTCCCCTGCAGGGAGCCCCCAGTGGATGGTGGGAGCATGGCTAGCATCTGAGACTGAGGAGTGCGTGCCCCATGCAAGTGTGTGTCCCCTGTGGGTGCATGTCCCATGTGGTTACCTGTCCCGTGTGGTTGTGTATCCCATGTGGGTACACGCCCTATGTGGGCGCATGTGCTATATGGTTATGTTTCCTGTGGGGGCTGGGTGTTTAATGACAGTGATGTTACATGTAGAGGCTGATGTTTATCTGATGACTTAGTGATTTTACATGTAGAGGCTGGTGTTTAATGACTTAGTGATGTTACATGTAGAGGCTGGGGTGTTTATCTGATGACTTAGTGATGTTACATGTAGAGGCTGGTGTTTATCTGATGACTTACTGATGTTACATGTAGAGGCTGGTGTTTATCAGATGACTTTGTGGTGGTACATGTGGAGGCTGGTGTTTATCTAATGACTTAGTGATGTTACATGTAGAGGCTGATGTTTATCTAATGATTTATTGATGTTACATGTAGATGCTGGGTTTATCTTATGACTTTGTGGTGTTACATGTAGAGGCTGATGTTTATCTAATGATTTATTGATGTTACATGTAGAGGCTGGTGTTTATCTGATGACTTAGTGATGTTACATGTAGAGGCTGGTGTTTATCTGATGACTTTGTGGTGTTACATGTAGAGGCTGATGTTCATCTAATGATTTATTGATGTTACATGTAGAGGCTGGTGTTTATCTGATGACTTAGTGATGTTACATGTAGAGGCTGGTGTTTATCTGTTGACTTTGTGGTGTTACATGTAGAGGCTGATGTTCATCTAATGATTTATTGATGTTACATGTAGAGGCTGGTGTTTATCTGATGACTTAGTGATGTTACATGTAGAGGCTGGTGTTTATCTGGTGACTTAGTGATGTTACATGTAGAGGCTGGTGTTTATCTAATGATTTAGTGATGTTACATGTGGGGGCTGGTGTTTATCTGATGACTTAGTGATGTTACATGTAGAGGCTGGTGTTTATCTGATGACTTGGTGATGTTACATGTGGGGGCTGGTGTTTATCTGATGACTTAGTGATGTTACGTGTGGGGGCTGGGTGTTTAGTGATGTTACATGTGGGGGCTGGGATGCTTATCTGATGACTTACCGTTTTCTGTGACTGGATTCCAGGTGCTTATACCGCGGTCACATTTTCATGCTGGAAGGAGACCGTTTGGAAAATCCAGGATCGTACATTTCAGAGAAACTGTCCGTTGTTTGACGTTGTCTGATAACTTTGCTAATAGTGAGCCATGTGTGACTCCTTTAACATAACAGCAAGTAACACGCATGACGTACTTACCTAGCCCACGCACTTAGCCGTGAGGTAGGCGTTGGCCCCGGTCCTTTCTGGGAGGTGACAGTGAGACGGCCACCTGCTTTAGCCAGAGGGGGAATGGAGATTCGGAGAGGGCGAGTCCAGCACTGGTCTCTCCCTGTCGCTGTGGAACCACAGGGCTGGGGTACACACGCCCCTCCCTCCCTCAGACATGGGCGTCAGCTCCGTGCTGGCCGGCGCACACGCCGCAGAAACCAAACAGAATGAGCACCCTGTCTTCTCCCCGGGGAGGTGGGGTCTGGGGAGCCAGCCTGGACGGAGGATCCACCCGAACTCGGCAGCTGCGGTCACGGCCCACCCTGGCTCAGCCCCGGGAACGGTGTGCAGGGCTCGTCGCGTTGGCTGTGACCTGACAGAATCCTGAGCCGGTGAGCGCAGCGGGTGGCGGATCCCCACAGTGTCACCAGACCACCGAGGGGTCCCGGCTGCCCGCCAGAACCGGGGCCGATGAAGCAGAGACAGGGCTGCATCAGACACGAGCGTTTATTCCAGTCCTGCCGGCAGCAGGGTGGAGCAGCGGGTCACCCACAGAAATCTGCCCTGCACCCCCATAAACCAGCTGCTTGTACTGGGTAGGAGGACAAAGATTATAGAGGGGATCGGCAAAGGGCAGGCCACTGGGCAGTTTGCAGGTAATGGGGCTGGGGGTTTGCAAAGGCCTGTGGGTATGCAGAACCTTGGGGTTCTCCAAAGGGCTGGCGGCTCCCGGTTTCTGCAACAAGGTTGGCCGTCTTTCCATGGTCACAGGCAGCTGCCAGATGGGGAGGGGGGGTGCATTTCCAGGGATCCCACCTGCAACCCCCAGCCACCTGCCAGGTGAGAATGCGCTCTCTTTCATCAGAACAAAGCAACGACAGGTAAAAGAGCGGGATTGATATTTCTTACAATCATCGCTGGCCCCCAATTTTCTGTTTCTGCCCCTACCAGCCACCCACGGCCGGCGGCTCGCCCTGGAGGCCTGGGTAGCCGCAGGGCGCTCGGCGCTCTGGGGAGGGCACACCTCTCTCTCCCCGGAGTTTGGTTCTCGTGGGAGCTCGGGGTGACTGGGGACAGGGCCAGTGTCCCTCTTTCCCCGGCACCTGTTTATAGGTCTGACTCTGTATCCGTGTTCTTTCACCCCATCTACCCAGAAGCCATAAAGAAAGCATTGAGCTGAAACAGGTGTGGATTGAAGGGTCCCGGGTTTGATTCCAGTCAAGGGCATGTACCTTGGTTGCGGGCACATCCCCAGTAGGGGGCGTGCAGGAGGCAGCTGATTGATGTCTCTCTCTCATCAATGATGTTTCTAGCTCTCTATCCCTCTCCCTTCCTCTCTGTAAAAAATCAGTAAAATATATTTAAAAAAAAAGACATGGAATGGCTGCTCCACACGTTGGGGGTGTGGGCTGAAGGCCTCTGGGCGGGCCAGCCCTGTGGCTGGAGGTTGGACCTCGGTCCCGGGGACTCTCTCTCCAGGAGGTTCGTCTGGGTCTTGTTACTGCACTTGGCGTGTTGGAGGATCTCGGCGTCATTTATGCGTCAGTTCAGTATGTTTAGACGTTTCTTTTCCAAAGCCAGCCTGCTTCGGGCTTTACTTGCGGAGGGAGAGAGTCACCCCCAAAGCGAGTGACTTCCTCACGCTGCTGTCCAACGCCGCCTCCCTTGGGGGGGGTGTGTTTTGGGGATGTTTTTCACGCAACGCACATGGGTGGCATGCGGGCTCGTGGCCTGTGTGTTTCCTTCTGAATCAGTGTGTGTGTGTGTGTGTGTGTTTCTGGGACGTTTTTCACGCAACGCACATGCGTGGCGTGCAGGCTCATGGCCTGTGTGTTTCCTTCTGAATCCATGTGCCTGTGTGTGTGTGTTTCTGGGGCGTTTTTCACGTAATGCACATGCGTGGCATGCAGGCTCGTGGCTGTGTGTTTCCTTCTGAATCTGTGTGTGTGTGTGTGTGTGTGTGTGTGTGTGTGTGTTTCTAGGATGTTTTTCATGTAACGCACATGCGTGGCGTGCGGGCCCGTGGCCTGTGTGTTTCCTTCTGAATCCGTGTGTATGTGTGTGTGTTTCTGGGACGTTTTTCACATAACATACATGCATGGCATGTGGGCTTGTGGCCTGTGTGTTCCCTTCTGCACCCCGGGGTCTGAAACGGGTGGAAGAGCATTTTGTGGAAATCAGACAAATACATGCAAACAGTCCCGGATCCCGTATTTGAACTCGAGGAGGCGGTCCCAGGTGCTCCTCTGCCGGGACCAACTTCCCTGCCAGGGACGCTCCGGCCGGGCCCAGGGGACACGCCTAGCCTACGGGGACACGTGTGTTCCGCTCGGTTACATTGTTGCTAAATTCGCAAGAGCCAACCTGCTTACAGCGTGAGTGATGGACCCCCCTGGGGCTGCCACGGCGGCCTCAGCACCCCGTCCTCCCGGCTCCCCGTCCCCCCCCGCCTCCCGCCCGCCCAGCCGCTCTCTCTGGAACAGACCTCGTGTGTTCGTCCCGTCGGCGGCGGCGGCCGCTCGTGTAAACACGGGCCTGCGACTCCCCGCAGCCCGGCCGGCCTGGGACCGCTCCTTTCAGACCCGCACAATGGGGCGTCTGTTCCCCTGTGGCCCCCGCGCCCCGGCCCAACACAGGGGCGGTGTTCCGTCTGCCAGCGGCACTGCCGGCCCACACGCCCCGCTTTGTCTGCCGGCGGGCACCGCAGGCGGGGAGCGGCCTCCGTTTCCGCCTGCTTCCCCGCCCCGCCCCGTCCACCGCCACCGCCACGCCACGGTTTCGGGTGAGACCGGCCAGCCAGGCCCGTTCCTCCAGGAGCCGGGGACCCCCGCGCAGGGAGAAGCTGGCCCCCCGGGAACGTCCGAGGGCACAAGCCAGACCCCTGCTTTCACCCAGCTGGATGCCAGCTCGGCGGGTGGCGGGGGGAGAGGGCCGGGCTAGGGGGTGCTGGCCGGGAAAGGGGCAAGGCCCCAGGCTGGGTGGCTGGTATGGGAAGGAGGACCTTGAGCGTCACCCCACTTCCTGCTGGGGCCCCTCCTTTTTGGCATCGGCTGGAACTATGTTCTCCCCGAAGGTGGGCATCTGGGAGACCCCATCGGGAAAGGCTGCTCCTATGCTTTCTCCTTAGGGTGTGGTTGGGGGAGGGGGTGGTGAGGAACCGAGAGAAGAAAACACAGACAAGACCCCCGCTCAGCCTCCTGCCGCTTAAAAGCAGCTGCAGCCGCTGCGCACGTCCCAAGGGCCGTGTATCTACGGGAAGTGGCATCGGAGTACAGGTCCCTTCGTATCGTGACGTGAGCATTGTGGCGCGTTACAGACCCTGTCTCCCCGACAGTAAGACATCCCCCCAAAATAAGACCGACTTCAGGGTTTGCCTCTCGTTGTCATATAAGGAATCCCCCCTCAAAATAAGACTTCCCTATCCAAGACCGGTTTGGCTCAGTGGATAGAGCGTCGGCCTGCAGACTGAAAGGTCCCGGGTTCGATTGCGGTCAGGGGCATGTGCCTTGCTTGCGGGCACATCTCCAGGGTGGGGTGTGCAGAAGGCGGCTGATCGATGTCTCTCTCTCATCGATGTTTCTGACTTTCTATCCCTCTCCCTTCCTCTCTGTGAAAAGTCAATAAAAATATATTTAAAAAAAAAAAGACTTCCCTGATCATAAGGTCTCCCACGATCATAAGGCCTCCCCAGAATAGAGGGCCCCCGAAGCTACCGTCAGGCGTCTGACTGCTGATTTAAAGAGACCTCGCCCTGCCCGAACAGCTCCGGCTGCGCTGCGGCCCATCCGTGAGCTGGTTTGTGATGACAACGACTACCGTACCGTAGACAGGTCATACATTTCCTTTTTTTGTTGTTCAACAATAAATGTGTACCGTCTTCTTCTTCATGGAAAAATAAGACAACCCTGAAAATAAGACCTAGCGCCTCTTTGGGAGCAAACATTAATAGAAGACACTGTCTTAGTTTCGGGGAAACAGGGTATATAACCGCCAACCGATGGTCCCTGGCACCCACCCAGGCCCACGGGGATCCCCAGCCTGGGGGACGGTGGAGACAGAAACTCTGTCCCTTGTGACTGGGGATGGCCGGGGGACTGCTCGCTCGGAGGTGAGGTGGCCCTGGGCTGAGGTGTCTCTGGGGTTTCAGCTCCAGCTCCAGCTCTGCCTCCAGCCTGGGCACAGGCCTTGGTAGGAAGGAAAGTGGGCCTATGGAGCTGAGGGGAAGCGGGCTTATATCGCCAGAAGCCCCGCCCCTCGTCCCTGATTGGCCCATCCTCCTGCAAATAAAGATTCCCGGTGTGGCTGTGCAGCTCTGATTGGATGGGGAAGCCTCCGTCCTGTTGGTGGAAACAGGATTCCAGGGACCCCCTTTATCAGGGCTGCTCAGAGGCCGGAGCACAGGGCAGGCAGGCAGGCTGTTCAGGGCACAAGTGAGGGGTCTGCTTGCCTGGCCCATGAGAAGTGATGGCTGCCAGGCTCTGGTCTTTCATTGGAGCCCAGGGCGCCTCCAGGTGCCTGTCTTGTTAGGTGTCTTCTTTCTCCGAGTCCACACCACTAGCACGCTCCTTGGATCACGCACACTCACACACACACACACACACACGCCCACAAGCTCCATGCCTCCCACTGCAGAGGTCAGCTCCACTCTGAATTCGATGGGTCCTTCCTGCATACATTTTCCCTTAAAAAAAAAAATACAGCGGTACCTCGAGATACGAGTTTAATTCGTTCCGTAACCTTGAGGCGTGGGAAACTAGGAGACGCTCGAGTGGCGGTAAACTGGTGGGTCGTGTGCAGCCGGCCGATCCTCGCGATGACTCGTATCTCAACTGTTGCTCGTATTTCAAAGCAAAAATAGCTCGCTCGACGTATCTCAAAAATCTTGTATGTTAGGGCACTCGTATCTCAAGGTACCACTGTATATGTTATTGATTTTTCACAGAGAGGAAGGGAGAGGGAGAGAGAGCTAGAAACATCCATGAGAGAGAAACATCCATCAGCCGCCTCCTGCATGCCCCCACCGGGGATGTGCCCGCCACCAAGGTCCGTGCCCTCGACCGGAATCGAACCTGGGACTTTTCAGTTCAGAGGCCGACTGAACCAAACCGGTTAGGGCTCTCTCCACTGGGCCACACCGGCTAGGGCTCTGTGTACGTTTTCCACGTGTGGCCCGGCCTCCTCTCTGGCACAGGGCGCGCTGTCCAGTCCCCCTCGTTTGCCTATTCCTGCAGTTTGAGGTCTAAAGTCAAATGAGCAACCCCATGTGCGTCCTCTGTGCTAGCGTTTCCTCTCCGGGCAGGGGCACAGGGGGGGAACCTCTTAACTGTGTGTGAGCCCCCACTTCCCCCAGGGACCCACCGGCCACGGATGTGACAATGGCCAGTGGATCTGTCGCCAGGGACAGGGGCGGAGGAGACAGGACAGATCGGAGGCAGCAGGGACCCTCTGCAGCAGCAGCAGCAGCCACTGAGCCTTTATGGAGCCGGTTGCCGGGGTGTGGGGTTCCCCAGCCTGTGGCCATGCTCCCCCACCGCACCCCCCCCCTGCCTGCCCCATAGGAAACGTTTGTCCCCAGGCCTGTCCCCACCCCCGCACACACCCCCACCGCGGGGCCAGTGCTCGGGCTGGGGAGAGAGACAAATGGCCTTTTGTTGTCGCTGCCGCAGCTTCAAAGATAATCCGCTGTTTTCAAAACATGGGCGGCTCTTGCTCTCCAGGAAAGGTGGCCGCGGGAGGGCCTGGCTGGGTCCCCGGTTTTCTTTTAGAGGCGCCCCCCCACCCCCCACCCCCCGCCAGGACTCCGGTCGGAAGCTGTCTGCCTGGTGCTTGCTCCCGAGTTGTCTGCCCAGCGTTGAATCGGTGATTCCCACGGAGCCCGGCAGTGAGGGGGGAGGCCGGGACCCCTGTTTCACCTGAAATCTGGGGGTGACTTTCCCCAGGAGACACTCCAAGGCCTTGGGGCAGGGAGGTGGTGGATCTTGACAGACCGGCCCCTGAGCCGCCGTGGTGCTGGGGGATTGTGGGGGGGGGGGGAGACTCCAGGCCGGGAGCCCCCTCATCTCGGCCGCCGAGGCCTCGTCTGTTATGGATGAGGAAACTGAGGCAGGGAAGGAGGGGTGCAGCGAGGGGTGCAGTCTAGGGCATGCCCGGTGGCGACAGGAGGGACAGGCAGAAGGCAGAGGTCGCTCGGTCAGCCTTTCAGGCAGAGACCAAGCCTGGACCCCCACCCCCAGCACCCCCAGGGTGGGTGCTCAGCGGGTGTGACTCTCACTCATCCGTCCCCTGACGGGGAAAGCTAAGTCACTTCCTCTCGGGGTCCTGGAAGATGAGAAGGGCCGGGCCGAGCCTGGGAGAGAAACATAAACAGCAGAAGGAGCCTCGCGTTTCTGAAATTGTTGTTTATACCTCGCCTCCTTCCACAAAGGATTGGCGGCGGCTTAGCGGGGAGGCCGCGAGGGGCGCAGGCCTGAGGCTCCCCGACACACAGAACCTCCGAGGGACAGGGCGCCTCTGGGGCCCAAGGTTTCCCTTTATTTTGTCTTTGGGGGAGGAGCCCCGGTGAGGGGCAGGGAGCTTCCCCGTCTGCAGTCCCCCTGGCAGAGAGCCCTGTAGGCATCCGTCCACCACCCTGTCCAGGGGAGTGGCATTCGTATGTCACAGGGACATGTACACCGGGTCTTCCCTGGAAGCTGGCACCCCCAGTGACCCAGGTGGGGGATCAGGCCTCCTTGCTGGGCTTAAGGATGGAAAACCTTGGGCCTGCAGCGCCCCCTGGTGGCCGTATGGGGCACTGCGGCCTCTGGTGAGCACTGCCTGGGCCTATGGTTGCTCAGAGACACGCAAGGATCATGGAATCTGAGTGGAGGCACCTCGCTCGGCTCTTCTTACTTCCTGTCTTGGTTTTGTGTGGTTTTGTTTTTCTCCTCTGCTGTGTCCTGAGCTCTAGAGGTGACTCAGCAGGACGGGGCTTTTGTGCCCGGGGCGTTGATGGCTGCCTCTGTTAAGCCCAGAGTTTGGGGTCCCCAATCACCCACCACTAAGGAGCCTTTTCCAATGCAAAAAGCCAAGAGTCTTTATTCAAACCCGGGTCTGGCTCCCAGCCTCTTTCTGGGGCAGCAGCGAGCGAGAGAGCGAGCCGGGCGGGAACAATGAGTTTATGGGGCAGGATAATTAAGGGGCTTAGGGAGGTGGCGAGGGTGACAGAGATTGGTCACTTGAATTAGGGTCTTTCTTTGGTTTAGCATCATGAGGACCCTCGCTGTGTTCCTGGAGCTTCATTGGTCCATTCAGGGGGTGGTCGGTCGGGGAAGCTAGGACATGGCTGGCACCCCTGTGGCCGCTCCCAGAAAAGGGAGGGGGTTTAGGCAGGGGGCCCAGCCCTGCAGGACAAGATGGAGGGGAATTCATTTCCTTTCACCTCCCCACCCGGGCGGCTGGGTGGGGGCTCGTGCAGGTTTCTGCAGCTCAGCCAGTGATGGGGGGCGTTTTTCAGGCAAGTTTCCAGCGGGGAGCCGGGCCCATCCCGAGGACAGTGCCGACAGCCGGCCGGCAGGAGCTGCGTGTGTCTGTCTGTCTGTCTGTCTGCCGCCACATCTCGGGAGTCGGACCGTGAGTGCCGGTGCCCGAGCTGGCGTGGTCCCACACACGCCGTCCGGTTATCGCTGCTCTCGCGTCCTCTCTCCTTTGCCCGGTGCTCGCCGCCTGGGGCGACTCCCCATGTGGCTGATGGCAATCAGAACTGACCCCCCACACACACCTCCTCCTCGTGACCAAAGAGATGCTGTCGCGGGTCTAAATGTGCCAAGGACCCAGCGGGAGAAGTCACCTCCATCAGACAATGCAGACACACCTATTAGTGCACCTGTGTGTGCTTTACGGTGTGTGTGTGTGTGTGTGTGTGTGTGTGTGTGTGTGTAGGTGGGGGTGGGGGTGTGTAGGTGGGGGTGGGGGTGTGTAGGTGGGGGTATGTGTGTGTGTGTGTAGGTG
>PVJN01048655.1:0-15521 GCA_004026805.1 Lasiurus borealis
TAAAATATTTAATAGGCCCTTATGAATTTAGAGATAAAATGTTTGGTTATGCTTGACTGGTGTGCACAGTGGTTGAGCATGACTCATGCACCAAGAGGTCATAGGTTTGATTCCTCCTCAGGGCATATGCTCAGTTTTGGAATTGATCCCCAGTAGTGGGGGTGCAGGAGGTACCTGTTGATGTTTCTGTCCCATTAATGTTTCTATATCTCCCTCTCTCTTCCTTTTCTCTAACATACACACACACACACACACACACACACACACACACACACACACACATACATTTTTTTAAAAAAAGGTTTGATAATCAGTGTTGCCTGAAAGACTCATTTCCCAAAAGCCCTACCTTCTAATGTTGCTTTCTTTCTCTCCCTTAAAATGGAACACTCTAATGTACAGTTGGGGGATAAAAAAATAATAACCTGATTAATCACAATGCTGCTTTGCTGTAGTAGGTGAGTGACCTAAGAGCCATCCATCTAATCATATTTGTATCTGAATCCCACCCAAGTCATATTTTAAAATCTCAGCAGATCTTGTGGAGTAAAACACTGATTTTTACTCATAAGTAATTGTTAATTACTGACCAGTTACTATAAGTCAAGAGACTAAGATTCAAGAACCTCACCTAATGGCAGCCATTCCAATTAACTACTTTATTAACCACCTGTTGATTTGTTACTAATTCAACTCACATCCAGTTATGAAGTCTACCTCAAGTCAACCATTAAGTTACAATGACTTAGTATATTAGAGTTCACTAATTTTTTTAAATGTTATAATACATCAAATCACATTTTTTCCTTTGGCAATTTATATATTCCTACCTAAATAATAAGAGTGAATAAAAAATTATAATGAAAATCCAGGAAAACCTGTAAAATGGACAAAAATATAAAATAATCTATTAGAGATGGTATGGGAATTTTAAATTATTTAATGTGGCTTCAATACAGGGACAATGTACATATGTATGTACATATATAAGTATATATATATATATATATATATACATGTATAAGTATATATATATATATATAACATATATATATGTCTTATTTATATTTTTCTAGGAGTTAAACAAAACAGATGAAAGTAAATAGGCAACCTTTGTCACTAATTTTATAGGCTACTCAAAGGAGGATGGATTTTATCTGTAGCTAGTGGTAAATAAACCTTTAGAGAGTTTTGTGCAAGGAAGCATCTTGATTAGATGAATATTTAAAAATGATTATTTACCATCTTGTGGAAAAAAGCTTAGAGAAGAATGGGTTTAGAAAGGATAGCAGGAAGATGGATGTGATTATGAGTGTCTAAGTGAAAAAGGATGAGAAAATGATATCTTGGTTTTGAAGACAAGTTTTAATTTTACTATAGATAACAGAGCAACGGAGTGGCAGGTAATATTTTGGTATATTAAACTGATAAATCATATGAATTTGTTATTTCAAATTCATGTTCAATCAACACTTCTTAGACATTGAACTAAAATGCTGGATCAATTCAATGATGTTGTACTTTTCAATAAAATTTGCAATAATAACTTTTGCAAAATATTACTTTCTAATAAACAACTGTTTATTTACTATTCTTTAAAAATATCCCTCTAATACTTACACTTCAATTAAAAGTAAGCATCTAGAGCCTTAGCTGGTTTGGCTCAGTAGATAGAGTTTCAGCCTGCAGACTAAAAGGTCCCAGGTTCCATTTGGGTCAAAGGCACATGCCCCGGTTGTGGGCTGGGTCCCCAGTGTGATTCATTCAGAAGGCAACTGATCAGTGATTCTATGTCATCGTTATGTTCCTATCTCTCTCCCTTTCCTTTCCACTCTGATGTCAATAAAAGGATATTTTAAAAAAACAAACATAAAAATATAGGCACTTAGATAATTAAAATTTCACATGAAATTCCAGTCTCTTTTCTACTTTTTTTCTTCTTTCCGTGTCACAAAATAGGAGCAAATATTTCCAATTCTATTTTTTGGCACATTTCTTACTCTGTCTTGGGCTGCTGGAACAAAATACTGTTAAGTAGCTACAAGTCTGAAATTAGAGTGCCTGCATGGTTCAGTTCTTTTGAGGGCCTACTTCGTGGCTGGTAGACAGGGAATTTCTCACTCTATTCTCACCTGGCCCAGAGAGAACTCTGGTCTCTCATCCACTCATATGGGCACCAATCTCATCATGAAGGATCCACTCACTGATTTCATTCAAATCCAATTACTTTCTAAAGGTTCCACCTTTAAATACCACATTTCGAATTAGAGCCTCAACACATGAACTTGGAGAGTACACAAACATTCAATCTATAGTGGTATGTATAATTATGAGTTGAAACACATATATTTATTAAAATTATTGCCAATTTCAAATTATTTATTTATGAAGACAGATAAAATATACATTGTATACAAAGGAAAAATAATAGTTCCTTCTGCTACTCTTCTCAATAGAGTTTGCTATTATAACTCATCAATTTGCTGAACATCTTTTCAAAAAATTACCAGTTTTTACAAATAAAGTATACATAAACTAAACTAAAATTGAATCTTTATCCTTGCACATAGTATTAGATAATGGTATGTCTTATGAGTTGAAATACAGAAAACAGTTGAGAAAATACTTGGTCAAATAATGTAAGTTAGTCATTCTTGGCATTTTTGTTTATAACACATGATCATGGCCATGGTACATGTTTTACTTTTCTTGTGATCTTTACCTGATACTCATTTTTTCCATAGCTGCCAGCTTCCTTGCCACAAAAGAGGAAAGAGGACTTGGTGAAATTTAAAAACATTCATGCTGAGGTCACACCAACTGTGTGACGTGTTAGTTGACCAGACTCTGGTCATATTGACCTTGTCTCTGGTCCTCCAACATGTTCAGGGCCTTTGTATTTTTATAATGGCTCTGTTTTTTTTTTTTTTTTTTCTCTATGTAAGTTTTATGAGATTCTGGAGCTTATTTTGAATTGTTTACTCTTCTATCTACTGCCCAGTTCAACACTGGATCATTTTAAATTGAGACATTTATTTTTAAATACATGACTGTAGATTTTAAATACATTAATGTAGATTGATTGGGTTCAACACTCAACAAAATCTCTTGCACCTTCTAATGCTATGCACAATCTACTGAGGTGCTCAATTCTTAGAAATTGGTGTCTCATAGGAATTTGGTTTCTTATCTGCAGAGAAATTAAACATTCAAGAAGGAACTTTTAAATAATCAAAGCATTGCCTATGGCTATTCTGTTTTAACTTTCTGTCTTTGATGTGCCAGTCAACTAATGTGGTATATTTCTCTTCCGTCAAGCTAGTCTTAAAATATTTTTCTTTCCTTTTAAAAACATTTACTACTGATTGCATCATTTTGCCAAAATGGGATATATATGTCTCTAAGGTCAATCAGACATCAAGGTCACCTATTTTAAGCAAAGAGTGCATCAGGATGATTCTTACTGGAATAGGTAAAAGATGTTGAGTCTTTAAAGATTACCTATCATTTTACTTTCTGAAACACTCTAACCTTTGGAAAGAAGGAAATATATAAGTCAACATACTGTATACTTACATTAAATTCTTTGATGTAAATTTTATTAATACATACAGAGAAACACATAATATTGTGTGAATATTTTATATATGCATAGGTATGTAAATGCACATTCATATAAATACACAAGTGGAAAGAGTGCATGCTTTCTATCTTTATTATTTTTAAAGAATACTTTTTTACCTGGTACCTTTGTGGCATATCAGAATGCAGGCAGCTTGAAATTACTTCCTTAAAGCTATAGTAATATATTTATAGAAGATTACTCAAATATTTTTATACATCCTGAAATATGTATCTGCAGGGAAAAACTTATCTTTTTAATTCCACACATATTTAAGCCTCTAAATTTTGTTTTTGCCAGCAGAAATTTCCTGTCAAAAACATAATTTCATGTTTGATCTCAACCTGTTAATGGCTTATATTACATTTAAGATATATTAGGCAAGCTGAGCTCAATTTACTTAAATTTAGAGACTTATGCATTGAATGAGCATTAAGGGAATGGTGGTTCTTATCATTTGTAATGGTTAAATTAAAGGTGATAAGAATGTATTGGTATAAAACTTTATTTTAATCAAGTTATATTCACTTCACTTTATGTGGGAAGAATATTCCTTATTATTTAAAATTTATGAATAGACACTTAATAAAACAATTATTTCTCAACCTTAAAAGATAGTAGTTCTTATGAACATATTTATTTTAAATTATTTTAGTGAGGATAGAGTGAGTACAACAGAATTTATATGTGTTTTATTCTTTTAAATTTTATCTTTACATTTAAGCAAATAATTATTTTAAAAACTTATCAGTTGATATGCAGCTCATCTGGGTTATCTGAAGTATAATGTTAAGATAGAAAATCACTTATATTCTTGTCATGCTTGTGATATATTAATTATTAGGCAAGTTTTAGATTTTTAATTGTTTTTTTAATGCAGGCAATTATTTCCTTTGTTAATTACAACAAACAGTTTATTTCCATCTCAAGTATGTTATCTTTTATTTTCTTCACCTCCACTAATTTAACTTGTTGTGTGTCAGTAGAGTATCCAATAGAAAGTTAGGGTAAGGGTCCTTGACACAAATTTAATTAAATAGAAGACATGTAGAGTAAGACTTATGAGGAGGAACTAAGATGATGGCATAGGTGAATACCTAAACTGCAGCCTCGCACAAAAGTGTCAAAACTACAGCTAAAAGACAGAACAGACATCACCCAGAACCATAGGAAAGCTGGTTGAGTGGAAATTCTACAACTAGAAGGAAAGAGAGAGGCTCAAGGAGACTCAGAGGAGCTGCCAAAAGCTGAAGTACAGAGACACGGGCGTAGAGAGGATGGGCGGAGGAGTGCCTGGCTGTCATCCTCTAGCGAGGGAGATGGCAACTCCTGCCAACACTGAGCCCCAGTTCTGTCTGCACTGAACCCTAGTTCCAGGCGAGATTCATATGGAGAGAGTCTGGACTGTCATGAGAAGGAAGGAGACCACGGAAATTTAGGGGATTAGCGAAAGGCAGAGGTCTGGAGGCACACATGCCCGAGTGCACATACAGAGGGCTGACTGCTGATTGTGCTGCTGGCTTTCTTTAGCAGGAGGAAGACAGAAACCCCCAACTGAGTGAAATCAACTTCCGATTGCACTGAATCCCAGTTTCAGGTGAGACCCTGGGGACCCAGACTCATATGGATCCCTGGAGGGCACAAAAATTCAGGGGATCCAGAAAGGCAGAGGTCTGGAGGTGCATGAGTGCAAGTGCACACAGAGAGGGCTGCAGTGATTACCAAGGAACACTGAGACCCTCGGAGCTGCATAGGGCAGGACTGACTGGAAGCCTACATTGTCTGCTAAGCCTTGAGACTCCACCCCATCCAAGCTGAACAAAGAGGCTTTTGCAATTGTGCATTTGTGCAAGTCTTGTATTGTAAGGCTGACTCCACAGAAGTTCTCCCAGTGTAGACACAGCTGATACCCACAGCCAATTGTCTCAGAGGTAAATTCCCCCCAGTGAGACCAACAACAACAACTAAGACTTAACTACAACAAGGCTGTACACACAGTCCACAAAGTGGTGCACCAAGTGAGTCCACTTTAGGTAACTGGGAAGAAGAGCTACTGAGCCATATAGAACATCTAGCACACAAATATACTCTACCAACTTAGGAAAGCAGCAAAAATGTGTAGACAAGGGAACAGATCACAAAAAAAGAAATGGAGGAAAAGAAAAGACTGGATAAAGAGTTTAAAGCCACAGTTATAAGGTTTTTCAAGAATTTCCTAGAAAAGTTCAATAAATTTAGCAAGACCTAAGAGGCGATGAAAAAGGACCAACTAGAAATTAAACATGCATTGACTGAAATAAAAAAATGTTATACAGAGACCTAACAGCAGATTAGAGGAACGTAAGAATCAAATCAAAGATTTAAAAGATAAAGAAGCAGAAAACACTCAACTGGAAAAGCAAAAATAAAAAAGAATCCAAAAATGTGAAAAAAATGTAAGGAGCCTCTGAGACAACTTCAAGTTTTCCAACATCAGAATTATGGAGAGGCCAGAAGAAGAGAGAGAGCAAGATACTGAAAATCTATTTGAAGAAATAATGACTGAAAACTTTCCCCACCTGGTGAAAGAAATAGACTTACAAGTTCAGGAAGCACACAGAACCCCAAACAAAAGGAATCCAAAGAGGCACACACCAAGACACATCATAATTAAAATACCAAGAGCAAAGACAAAGAGAGAATATTAAAAGCAGCAAGAGAAAAACAGTTCATTACCTACAAGGGAGCACCCATAAGATTGTCAGCTGATTTCTCAACAGAAACTCTGCAGGCCAAACGGGAATGACAAGAAATATTCAAAGTGATGAATAGCAAGAAACTATAACCAAGATTACACTACCCAGCAAAGCTATCATTCAGAATTGAAGGTCAGATAAAGAGCTTCACAGATAAGAAAAAGCTAAAGGAGTTCATCAACATCAAACCAGTATTATACGAAATGCTGAAAGGTAATCTTTAAGAAGAGGAAGAAGAAGAAAAAGGTAAAAATAAAAAATTATGAACAACAAATAAATATCTATCAACAACTGAACTTAAAAATCAAGTGAATAAAAAATCTGATGAACAAAATAAACTGGTGAATATAATAGAATCAGGGCATTGAAAGAGAGTGGACTGACAATTCTCAGGGGGGAAAAGGTGAGGGGAGTACAGGGAAAAAGTGAACAAAAATCATACACCTATGAATGAGGATAAAGGGGGAAAGGTAAGGGCAGTGGGTGGGGTGGGAACCAGGTGGAGGGGAACTATGGGAGAAAAAAGAGGAACAACTGTTATTACAATAAAGATTTATTAAATAAAAATAAATAAATAAATAAATAAATAAATAAATAAATAAATAAATAAATAGAAGACATGTAAAGTTTTATCATTTCACTTTCTGTTATGTTTTTATAATGTTAATAGGTTTAATAATCTTTCAAATTTGATTTTAAAAAGTGTTGGTTTTATTTGAATTTTGTTCTCAAGAGTATTCATCTTTCTAGTCAAAGACTACTCATAAAAACTGCCACCTTGATCAAATTTTAGCCATACTTCTCTGAGTACTTTTCTCAACTAGTCCTCATTTTGGGGTTTTAATGTCTGTCTTTGAAGAACCCAGTTTTAGCAATAATCCTCTTATCCTTGAGGTATGATTACTCTCCATATCTAATAAAACTCTTCATTTTCCACCCTTCATATTGATCACTCCAGCCCATTCTCAGCAATAATTCTATTTAGTAAGTCTAGCAAAGATTATCCCTTCCTTTAAATATCTCCCTGTATCCTCTTAGTAATTTTATAGTCAGAAAAACCTTCCACCCCCAACTCCTTCCACCAGCATCCTCTTTGACTATAAATCTCCACTTGTTCTTATGGTAGTCAGAGTTGAGCCTGATTGCTCTCACCTAATGCTTCAGTTTTGATACCTTTTTCAATACTCCTGATAAAGACTTCCTTACCCTTTTAACAGGTGTCAGGGTAATCTTTCCTTTAAGCATTGTTCCATGAGTCAGATAATGATCAGATTTATCACTGGACCCCTGGACCTTTCATATGGAACCCCAAGATTATACATTTGAAGCTTTTGTCTTCACTTCCCAATGATTGATTAGGAATCCATTTCTGAGTTGAATTCCTGACTTAGTGCTATAGTCAATTGATGCAATGTAAATTTTTATTCTTAGTCAACATTAAATCTCTGAGTATATTATAGAAGCTACTTTAGGATCCAAAGGCAACAGAGGCTAGATTGCAATATAAGTTTTTCTGTTTCTAAGGAGTAGAGGCTTAATTAAGAATCAGGATTCTTTGTTCATAAGACACAGAAGCTTGCTGAGAATTCCAAGCTTCTTTGGTTATAAGGCACTACTTTTATTGGAGCAATTGTGTCCATATCTTGCACTTAGAGTGTTTAGGTATGTATGTGTTTGTGTGCATATGAGATTTGATAATAATAATGAAAGTATATATTTTTAACTAAAGATAGCATATTATATATTGACTAGAGGCCCAGTGAACAAAATTCCTGCATGGCAGAGGGTGTGTCCTCAGCCCAGCATGCACCTTATCCAATCTGGGACCCCTCTAGGGGGTTAGACATCACTCTCACAGTCCAGCACTGTTGGCTCCCAACCCCTTGCCTGCCTGCCTGCCGACCTGCCTGATTGTCTCTAACTGTTTCTGTCTGCCAACCTGAATACCCCCTGAAAACTCCCTTGTCAACCTGAGTGACACCAAACTTCTCCCCTGCCAGCCCAATTGCCCCTAAATGCCCTCTCTTCCCAGCCTAATCAACCCTAACTGCCCTTTCCTGTAGGCCTGGTCACCCCTAAGTGCCCTCTCCTGCTGGCCTGGTAACCCCCAACTGCCCTCCCCTGCAGGCCTGAGTCTCTCACAACTGTCCTCTCCTGAGGCCTCATTGCCCCCCTGCCAGCCATCTTGTGGTGGCCATCTTGTTTCCACATGGGGCAGCCATCTTTGACCACATGGGGATGGCAATCTTGTGTATTGGAGTGATAGACAATTTGCATATTATCTCCTTATTATATAGGAGGATGATCTTGATTTGAATCCAAGGTATTGTTACATTCTCTCTCTCCCTACCTCTGTTGTCCTGTACAGTTTTAGTCAAATATCCCTTACATCTTCTCTTTTGATTCTAATATATAAAATAAGATGCAACATTCTCCAGAATTTTTTTTCAATCTCTTAAGAATTTGCTTCCAGGCAATTGTAGTCAGTTTGGCTCAAATACACTCATAAAAATTCTTAAAGGTTTCAACCTTTCTTACATTGACATTTGCAAACATTTTGAAAAGGTAGATTTGTGTTTCCAATTAAGTTCATTTGGATTTGCACACACCTATTTTCTGATGAACAAAAAAGATAATGCTAAATATAATATATGACCTTTTGGTTGAATAGGTGAGATAACCCAAACCGAATGCATTCTACTCCCCTGAAGGAATATTTAAAAGATGCTAAGCTTATTGAAAATTTAAATAGCCTGATCTAGTTTTCATCTTTTTTCTCTTTTCCTGCCAACTCTTTAATCAAAGTGCTGAAGAGCAAAGAAATGGACAAAGGCAGGAAGCCAAAAAGAAGGAGATAATAAAGAGCCAAATAAGCAACCTTTAAATAACGGAGTTGATTGATTGATGAAACCTATTTAGACAATTATCTTAATGGCTCTGTTTGTTAAAATTTCCTGGTGGTCTTGCCAGACACTCCAGAATAGCTGTGATTCAGAAACAATGTAAGTAGTGTTTAAGTGCAGAAGATGGAAAGTCAGACAATTTTGATTTTAAGAAAGGCCCCATAAATTCTAATATGAGCAAGCTCTCCCAGGGTAAAATCCAAGTCACACTGATGTATAGATTTAATGTGGTCACACATGTAAACTCTTGCCACAGTACCCGGTGCATTGTACTTAGTCAATAAGCAATCACTAAATTAATTCACTAATAAACAATAGCTGTCATTAATGTTTTAGAAAGCCTCTCAGGAAAAAATCAGAGTAGACTACATATATGAAGGTCAAGATAATGGTAGAAAACAGTTAATGTAATCTGAGTTAAAAAAAAAAAAACTATTCAATTTTTCAGAAAAAGGCTTAGAGATTGAATACTTGGTCCATATAACTGACAAATACAGCAAAATTAACAGACTATTCCGTCAGCCTGGGTTTTTCATGATGTTTTCTGTTTAAAATAACAACATCTATCTATATAATAGAGTAATATGCAAATTAGCCAGTATACCATAATGTCACTACTGAATAGCAGGGACCTGAGGCTGCAATGATACCTGGCCGAGAAGAGGGACCTCAGGTTGCATGATCTGCCCCAATGTCCAGCTGAAAGACCTCAGGCTGCCCTCCTGCCCAGTAGGGCTTGAGAGAAGACCTCAGGTGTGTCCCCTGCTCTGGCACTGGGCTGGAGGATCTCAGGCTGTGGCCCTGACCCAGCAAGGCTTAAGGAGGATCTCAGGCCACGCCCCCTATCCCCTGTACTAATTGCTGGGCCTGGAGACCACAGGCTACACCCCCTGGGTGTGCCAGGCCTGGGAACCTCAGGCTGCACCCACTTACGATTGGGGTTTGATAGGGGACTTCAGGCTGAGCCCCCTGCCATAGCACTGGGCTGGGGGTCCTGATTCTGTGTCTCCCACCAGGTAAGGCTTGAAAGGGGTGGGGCCAGTCAGGTCTGGGTCTCCTGCATTTAGGAAGCACATGTGGGTGGTGAGCAGGGGCTTGACTCTAAGTTTTGCAGCATGGCCCAGACTACACAGACACTCTATTTTAAAAACAGAGTGAGGGTGGCGTTCCTTCTCAAATCGTTTTCTAAAAGGTAGGCCTGATTTGGCCTGAATGTAACACTTTGCTGACCCTGCTCAAGGAGAAGTTACTAGAAGAATAAATTAAATATTTTAAAGACTCTTAAAATTGGAAAGTGATATAACTAAATAATTTAAACTTTATTCACATATGTGTTTGAAGTTAATGAAAAAAATTAAATACATTTAAGTACAGAAGAAAATAGGATTTCATTTTAGACATTGTTTAGAAATTTGTGCTCAGCTATCCTTTGAAAACATGAATAAAAAACATGGTTTAATAAAACCTTCAGACAAACCTGTGATTTAGTGTATAGTGAGAATTCTAATAAAATTTTGTGACCAAAGACCTAGACCTTTCAACAATTTGATCTCTGATCCTGCACAAGGAACTTGGCTATTGTGCATTTTAAATTCTTGTGAAACAGAAATTTTGGGGTGAAACGGGAGAGATTTAGAAAATTTTACAAATTTTGGAAATTAAGGGGAGCATGGAGAAATCACAAGGCTGCAGAGCAGCAGAAGGTATGTTTCCGTAGACTGGGGGACCTGGAAAGCTGCAATAGGTGCATTTCCATAGAATGAGGAAGTTGGGAACAGCAAAACGTCTATATTTACAAAATAAAGGGAAGTGATACTGAATTTTTGGACTGGAATCCGGATTTTTTGTCTGATGGAATCAAAGAATGAATCCATAGACCAAAAGTGGTATAGCAAAGGTGGAGATTTATTGAAAAACAAGTATAGACTCCTGAGTGGGGAGAGGAAAGCGTCTCACAGAACTGACTCCCACGTGAGGAAGGGGAGAAAAGCCCCACTGAGTCCCTCTTCCCTTCAGCTTATAAAGGCTGCAGATCCTGGTGCCTTGATATCCCCTGAGATTGGTGACTCCTGGCCTCAAAGTTTGAATCTCACATGAGACATATAAGGTTCTCCCCACTCCTTCCTTATTGTTTTCCTATTCCCTTTGGGCTTTCTTCCTCTTCTTCTGAATAAAGAGCTTCCTTCTCTTAATTTTATAAATATAATCCTTTTTTTGGCTACTTCTAGTTCCCTTGTCTTATGTAAATAATAGTGGCCCAGTGTGTGGGGTGGGGTGGGGATGGGTTACTCAGCCCGGCCTCTCTAATCTGGGACCCATCGAAGGATGTCCTGCTGCCGATATACAGGGATTGGGCCTAAACTGGCAGTCAGACATCTCTCTCACAATCTGGGACTGTTGGCTCCAGGTGTTCACCTGCATGCCTGCTTCCCTGCCTGCCTGAATAATTGGCCCTAACCACCCTGCCTGCTGGCCTGTTCACCCCCAACTGCTCCCCTTCTGGCCTGCTCACTCTAAATTTCCCCCACCCCCTGATTCCCACTGTCCTGATCACTTCCAATAGATTCCCTTGCAGGTCTGCTTACCCCCTTGGGGGTCTGCTTACTCACAATGGCCCTGCCCCCCACCAGCCTGGTTACCCACAAGTACTGTCACATTCTGACCTGATCACTGCCCCCCACGACCCGACCCAAGCTCCCAGTGTCCTTGAGGGCTGGCTGGAAGTAAGTAACTGGAACTTATTTATTTTCTATAATTAAAACTTTGTAGCCTTGAGCAGAGGCCAAGGCAGCCAGGGAGAGCAGGAAGCTTGGCTTCTTCCATCTCTGAGGGCAGCCAAGCCTCCTGCTCTCTAACTCCATGGCTGCCACCATCTTGGTTGGATTAATTAGCATACTCACTCCTGGTTGGGTGGTAGGCAAGATTTGTGAGAACAGCAGAAGTATGGTCAATTTACATATTTCTCTTTTATTAGTGTAGACACTTATTGCTGCCTCTTTGTTTTATGGAAATGTAACTGCACCTGCCTTCCTCGTGTTATGAAAATGTACTTTCTCTCAGTTTGCAGCCCCATGCTTTTCCATGGACCCCAATTCTAAAAAAATCCCTAAGGCTGCTATGTCCCCTAAAATTCCTGCTCCAGAAGGAGCGGATAAAAGCCTAAAGGAAATAGAAAAACAATAAGGAAGGAGTGCGGTCGAACTTCACATGTCCCATGTAAAGTTTCACCTTTGAGCTCAGGAGTCACTATAATAATCAGTCTAAGGGACTAATGACGAATCAAAGGGAATATTAGGCACCAGGATCTGCAGTCTTTATAAGCCATAGGAAAAAGGAACTAAGTATTGCATGCTAATATAGTCTTGGCCTATATTAGTTGATAATAAACTAATAAGTCTTGGCCTATATTAGGTGATAATAAACTAATCTAATTAAGTATTGCATGCTAATTGTAGTTAAGTGATAATGAGCAACACCTTACAAATAAGAAAACATCCCTTTCCTCCTCCTCTAGAGTCAAAGAATGAATCTGTGAACAGAGAGTAGTATAGAAAAGGTGGAAATGTATTGAAGAATAAGTATAGACTCCCATGTGAGGAGAGAGTAAGAGTCCCACAGAATGGATTCTCACGTAGGGAGGGGGAAAAGCCCCACAGAATGGACTCTCTCCCACTAGGTTTCCTTTCTATGGCTTATAAAGGCTGCAGATTCTGGTGCCTTGATATCCCTTCTGACTGGTCACTATTTCCTTAAACTGGTTACTATAGTGACTCCTGAACTCAAAGGTCAAACACCACATGGAACATGTGATGCCCTCCTCCCTTATTGTTCTTTTCTTTCTGATTTTCTTCTTCTTTATTTTGTAAATATAGACCTTTTTGGCTATTTCCAGCTCCCTTGTCTTATGCAAATGTAACTGTTGCTACTCCCTGCACCTGGCTTTCATGTGTTATGGAGATGTATCCTTCTCCCAATCGGTAGCCTTGTGTCTTTCCATGGACCCCAATTCTAAAAAACTCCCTAAATCTGACTATATTCCCCTAAAATTCCTGTTTCAATGTCTTATTACTCCAACTGTTGGCTGTATCACCTGACTCTGCCTGCAGACCATGCATCAACCAAAATTACTCATTGTTCATTTAGAAACACCACTACTGACCACTGGGTCAGCCAAGCCATGAGAATCCAGTTGCCCCTACCAATCAGAAAACATTTCCTTAGCAAACCCATCCCTTTGATCATCAGCTCCTTGTAACTCTCACCTTTAAAACCTTAGCCTTATATTTTCACCTCAAGTCTTTGGTTCATGCCAGAGGCTACATTCTTTGATTTGCAAATCATATCAGAATAAAAATCTCTTTTAATTCTGTGGTGCAAGGATAAAAGTCTTGGCCTATATTAGGTGATAATAAACTAATCTAATTAAGTATCGCATGCTAATTGTAGTTAAGTGATAATGAGCAACACCTTACAAATAAGAAAACATCATTATAAGAAGGAATAGTCCCTTGGGAAGGCTAAGTGCTTAGAGCAGTGCTGTCCAATATAAATATAATAAAAGACACATGAACAGTTTTAAATTTTAAAGTACACACATTTTTACAAAAAAATAGGAAGAAGACAAAAATATGCAGCATAAAAACAACAACAGTAAAGCCCTGGCAAGTGTTCCTCAGATGGTTGAAATGCCAGCCCATGCATCAAAAGATGGCAGGTTTGATCCCCTGTTGGGGCATGTGTAGGAGGCAGCCAATCTAATATTTCTTTCTCACATGGATGCTTCTCTCTCTTTTTCCCTTCGCCTCTCTCTAAAATGAATCAAAATATTGAAACAGGACCTTAAGAGCATTCATCTCAGGTAAAAACTGCTGATTGACCTGAAAGCTTACATAAATTCATTCCACATCACAAAGTTTATTCTCCTGTGCCTGGGGACCAGAACCATAAGAAATTGGCCCCTGGCTCCAGGAGTTGAAACTGTAGATGACCTTTAGAGATTATTAGGTTTGCTCAATTTTCCAATTTGCTTTCACAAAATAGGTCCACATTCCAATGTCTAGCAGGGGTTAGTTGGGAGATAAGAAGCATTCAACAGGAACCATTGTGGCCCACTGGAACTCTCCCCCTCCATCCCCACAGCTCCTGTTTGCAGATTTTAAAACAAGGGGGAAAAAATGTGGTTTTGTTATAGAAAACCAGAATAATCAAACCATGATTGGAGAGTTTGGAGTTACATTTTTTACTCGCAGATCCAGAGGAAAATGTTTCTCAAATTCTGGGTCCCAACATGCAGAAATTTTCCCTATTTATATGTTTTTACCTTCCTTGTCTTCCCCTTCCCCCTTTGCAAGTTTTTAAAGGGCCCCTATGTGCTGAAGCCTTGAGAGCTCAACCAAACACTTGGCCTGGTGCCAGCACTGATAATTTTGTCCAGGGAAGGTTTAACAGCTTCTCTGAGGTGAGAATAGTCTCATTTTCCTTATTATTTAAGCAAGCAAACATTTACAGAAGCCAATAGCAAGCTTAAAATTTCAAACAGCAGTTTTTATATAAGATGGATGCTTCAGTTTGGATCTTTAAAAAGGGCTGCATATCTCTGAGATAACGCGGTTGTGAGGGTTTGGACTCCACCTGCATGTGGTGCCCTCACAGCCATTGCTGGCCAGCTCAATAAATCCTTGCTTGCTTATTACCAATTTAGCAGCCTCCATGATCATTTGCAACTGGTCATGGTGTTAGGGTCGAAATGCTCACAGCTCAAAGGAAGGCTCCAAGAGACGTTCTCATGCAAACAGCAAAGGGTTTATTCACCAGCATGCTGGGGCTCACAACATACTCTGAAAACAAAGCAGAGGCTGAGAGCCCTGAGTCCATACAAAGCTGAGCTTATATACTATGTGACAAGCAACAGGGTTATACAGAGTTTTGGGTTATATAGAGTTTTATTTCCTCATTCCTGCACACATCTCACAATCTACAGACTCCGCATATTTCTGGTTACCATGGTGTTTTGATAATAGGTGGGACTGATGGTTATCTCTGGGTTAGTTTCTGGAGACATAGGGACCATGTCTCCAGTCACAATTTTGCTACAGGCTGTCTTGTTACACAAGATTATCAGCCTGCACCTGGATCACAGCATCCTAGGAGTTTATGCTCTGTTCTCAACCCTGAGTCTGTAATTACAGGATGTAACTGGGGGATATGATTTTAAGCTGAGCTGTGTTAACTCCGGCCCAATCCTGATTTTTGCAACCTTAC
>PVJN01048656.1:0-15521 GCA_004026805.1 Lasiurus borealis
TTGCAATCTTCTGACTACAGAAAATTCTAAGAAGCACATCATAAATTTGGAAGAAAGAGAGAACAGGAAATCACACAGACCTGGGATCAAATTCCAGCTATTAAACTGATGAGCTGTGTGATCTTGGACAGAGAGCTTTATTCTTCTGTCCTTACTCTGACAGCTGTAGTGATGGGGATAATACGACGTTGCTGTGATGATTAAATGAGATAATGTATGCAAAGTGGCTTAGCACACAGGGTGTTTATCACACAGGGTGTTTAATAAGTGGTGATAGTTTTGTTTTTTTTTTTTGTTATTACCACCATTTGGAAGATTTGTGAAATGGAAGCGATTCTAAGGTAGAAAAATCATTTTAACAGAAGAAAGGAATAGAGCCTGGGCCAAGTCTAAACCTCCTGGCTACGAAGTGATTGAGATATCCAATATCCACAGCGGGGTGGGTAACACAGCAATACAATTTTCTGCAATGAAATTGCTTGTTTTAGCCAGAGGGTGGGAAAAAATAGAATTAAGCTGTGTTTGCTCTTCTCGTGCATTCCGAGCAACATATATTTGTTGAGCACAGAGAATGAGAGACGGTGCGTTTGAGTGTGCAGAATTCAGAGGTTGGTGAGTCTCTGAGTTCTAGCCTTCCTTCTTTCCAAGGAATATAGTTATTCTCCCTTCCTCTCAGTAACCCTCAGCTGTAAGAGGTCTTAGCAGTCACACTGGGCATGTATCCCCCACAATTAGCTCACATGGGGCTGTTGTCAGTAATAAGAATACTCAACACAGAGTAAGTACCAACGGGGTACCCACAAGGACTAATGCATTTCACTGTGAAAACACAGTGGTAACTCTTTCTCAATTAGACTGATGAGACTGTTGAGGTACAGAAGGGTTAACCCCTCACATCTGGTAAGCAGTGGGGCTGGGCTTTGAGGCTGAGAAGCTTGGAGAATCTGTGCTCTTAACCAACAGGCTACATTGCCTCTCATGCTAGTGAATGCCAGGCCAAGCATTATGTACATGGAAGCTCTTTGAAAATTCTTGCATCTCTTCTCTTTCATGGGAAATGCAGATTGCCTCTCTCCCACAAAATCAGGGGGCAGTCGAAGGCCACTTCCTTTAAGAAGCTTTCTCCAGAGAACTGATATGCACATATACATAACCCATGGACACAAATGATAGTGTGGTTAAGGCCTGAAAAGGGATGGGATCGGGGAGGAGGAGAACAATGGAAGGAGAAAGGGGGACATCTGTATACTTTCAACAATAAAGATAAAAGTAAACAACAACAAAAACTAAAAGAAGCTTTCTCAGATCACTGCAGTCCTCTCTGTTCTCTTTTCCTCTTGAACTCTTGAGATCCTAACACTCGAAAGAGACCCACTAGTTGGATCTATTGTAAGAAGATGCAAGGTCTTGGAGTCAAAACCCTTGTAAATATTCAAGACCGAACACACCTTTGCTATTATAGGTTGGCCCACCCCGTGCCATGTGCAAAAAGACAATCTTACCCAAAATTGAAGTTGAATGTTCAGTGTGACGTGGCCCCTGTCAGAAAGTTCTGTGGCCTCAGAAATGAGTACATATGCTGTCTTTGGCACTCCCAGCCTGTTCACAATAGCTTTGGTGAATTATTTTTGAAACTTCTGGAGTGATAGAGGAGCCATAAGTAATTGGTGGCTCTCTGAACATCGATTGCTTTTTGCTTCTGATGGGAATTACACTGAGTGGCCAGATTATTATGATCTCTGAATGCATAATAATCTCAGTGTATGTATATATGTATATGTGTGTGTGTGTGTGTGTGTGTATTGGAGGCCTGGTGCATGAATTCATGCATAGGTGGGGTCTGGCCAGCCTGCCTGCTAGTCGAACTCCTGGTCAAGGGGACAATTTGCATATTAGCCTTTCATTATATAGGATATACACTGAGTGGCCAGATTATTATGCATTCAGAGGTCATAATAATCTGGTGCCACTCAGTGTATAGTGTCCATACCAGAATCTCTGATTGGCTCTGGACAAGTGGATTTGTAAAACATAAATGATTAGTGGCCTTGACTGAGTTATTGGTATGATGATTAGGGAATGTCGGTGCCTAAGCAGCATGCCTCTAGGACAGGTAAGACTTTGCACCTCCAGGGGCAGTGGCTACAGTCCCAAGTTGGTTTGCTTACTTGACTCATTGCTTGTTAGGCCCATAGCCTGGCCAGGTGTAACTGATTTCACTACTTCTTTGTTGTCCTGGTCTGTCTGCTTGGGCTGCTATAAGAAAATATCACAGACTGGGTGGCTTAAATAACAGACTTTCCTTTCTCATGGTTCTGGAGGCTGAGAAGTCCAAGCTTAAGGTACAGGTGAATTCAGCTCCTGGTTAGGACTCTCTTCCTGGCTTGCACAGCACCCATCTTCTTGCTGCATCCTCACTTGGGAGGGGAGGAAGAAGGAAAGGAAGAGAGAGAAAGTGCAAGAGAGAGACTCTTTCTCTTCTTATAAAGAGAATAATCACATAATGGGTGCTCCACCCTCATGATTTCATCTAAACCTAACTGTCTTGCAAAGGTCATACACATAATAGCATGACATTGGGAGTTAGTGTCTCAACATATAAAACCAGGAAAACACAAACACAGTCCGTAATACTTGGTCATTATGAATCCTTATTGAAAATGGGAACCATTAATTGCATCATGCCAATTTTCCCTCTTTTTTTCCAATTCCCTGATCTCTGAGCTGTATTCTCCTCCCTTCCCTGCCCTGCTCTTGTCCTGAGAGGCTAACCCGGAGAGACTGCTTGCTCTTCAGATCCTAGTTTGTTTGGCCAATGAGAAGCACCAGTAGTAGATGGAGGATGGAAGGAGAGAAAAACTATGCATTTACTCCTTCTCACTCCCCACCTTCTTTTTGCTATTCTGAAAATGGCTCCTCTCCGTTTAACCACCGCTTTCACTACCCAGTTCCCTGTTGCATGGCTGCAGATCTTACCTGGGCTCCCGTCTGGTTCCCTTCAGGCCCAGGCATGTTGATGGCCTCCTGCTGATTCCAGGTCCTGGACACCTCACTACCCCTCATCTCTTATTTTAAACCAAGATTTCCTACCCTCAACACTGTTGACATTTTGGGCTGGAGGATTCTTTGTTGTGGGAAGTGGTCCTGACTATTGAGCAGATTTAACAGCATCCCTGGCCTCTACCCACAAGACACCAGTAGCACCCACCCTGGTTGTGACAACCAAAAACTGTTTCCAGATATTGCCCTATGTCCCTGGGACACAGGGTCCTCCCAGAGTTCAGAACCACTAAATTAACCCTATTCACGTTTCAGTAAATCCTCTCAATATGAACATGGCTGTAAGTATTCCAATTTTGTTGTCTATTTCCTGCCAGGATGTTGGCGAAAACATGGATTCACAACAATAGAATAAATAACATTTGTTTATTATATATTACATGTGGATTGCAGGAAGAATCTTTTAAAACACAGGATCCAAGGGAGAAAGGATGTCAAAAATGGTCTTGATAGCGGAAAACATAGGACTGTTGGTCACCTCACTGGCATAGTAGCCACAGGCACGTCTACATGGATGCCACATGTAAGCTGAGGTTTCAAACTAAGGCTGCAGTGTAGGGAAGAGGCATGGGGGCCAACCTTCTGGTCACAAACCTGCATGGTGTCATGCGTGTTTTTCTCATTTTGTTCCATGCAGTATACACAATCATGTGTGCATGTGCTCTGTACAGGTAAATGGCACAATGACTGCTTCCCTTACCAACAATGTGTTTTGGAGATCTTTCTTGTCTAGCTCACTATTTTTAAGGCAGGCTCAGTATTCTAGTTTATGAATGAACCAAAATTATTTATATCGGCTTTTATTAACATTTCATATTTTTCATTTTTTTTTTGCTGTTTACAAACTGTGGGGCAATCAACACCTGTTACATAAATATTTGCACATATGTATAGGTGACTATTTCTTTTTTAAAAATATACTTTTGCTGAGACTGGTTTGGCTCAGTGGATAGAGCGTCGGCTTGCGGACTGAAAGGTCCCAGGTTCAATTCCAGTCGGGGGCATGTACCTTGCTTGCGGGCACATCTCCACTGTGGGGTGTGCAGGAGGCAGCTGATCGATGTCTCTCTCTCATCAATGTTTCTGACTTTCTATCTCCCTTCCTCTCTGTGAAAAAATCAATAAAATATATTTTTAAAAATATGCATATACTTTTATTGATTTCAAAGAGGAAGAGAGAGGGAGAGACAGAAACATCAATAATAAGAGATAATTGTTGATTGGCTGCCTCCTACACACCCCACACCGGGAACTGAGTTTGCAACCTGGGCAAGTGCCCTGACTAGGAATCAAACTGTGACCTCCTGGTTTATAGGTTGATGCTCAACCACTGAGCCACCCTGGCCGGGCTAGGTGCTATTTCTAAAGAATGTTATCCTAATGTGGAGTCAAAGGGCATATATCTTTAAAAACAAAACAGATTTACAAATCTTTACCTGCTCACTAGTAGTACTATGTAACAAGAGTGCCAATTTCCTCAAATTCTCATCCATACTCTATATAGTCAAATTTTTACATTTTTGTCAATGTGATAGAGATAGGAAAAGATAGCTCATTATAGCTTTAATTTGCATATCTCTAATTACTAGTAAGGTTGAATGTCTTTTTACATGTTTATTGGATTTTTGCTTTTCTTCTTTATGAATTGCTTATTTATATTTCAAGCCCATTCTCTATTGGGATATTTGTCTTTTTCATGTCAATTTGTAGGTGCTCTTTATAGATTCTGGATATACATCCTTTGTTTGTTATATATGCTAGAATATCCCTTTTTGTCACTTGTTTCTTAACTTAGTGTATGATGTCTTCTATCACCCAGAAGTTATGATTTTTTACATGATCAAATCTGTACATGGTCAAATCTTTGAGCTGTTTCTTTGTCAGCTGTGGAGTTATTGAGCCTGACTTCAAAAAGACTGAAGCATTAAACCTAAGGCACCTTTAAGTCAGAGTCTGAATGTTGCCTTGAGCTAAAATATCAATGGTTATTTTTTTACCCTTCCAAACAATGGTGGTGTATTTTTGCTTGGGGAAAAGAATACTAGACAAATACAAAACTAAAACCCAGGGTGCTAATAACTTGCTCACACCAATTCAAAAGTACAAAAAGAATGGAGACTCCAAGTCTCATAGCAAACACTATTGTTAAATACACACACTCACATACACAGAAATTTCTCAGTGATTATAATAGGAATGAAAGGTCAGAATGAATGGAATGTGTGTAAATGTTTATGTAGACATCTATTTCTTAATAAGCAAACACTCAGGCCCTAACAGTTTGGCTCAGTGGATAGACCATCAGCCTGTGGATCAAGGGTCCCAGGTTTAATTCTGGTCAAGGGCATGTACTTTGGTTATGGCACATTCCCAGCAGGAGGTGTGTAGGAGGTAGCTGATTGATGTTTCTCTCTCATTGATGTTTCTAGCTCTATCCCTTTCCCTTCCTCTTTGTAAAAAGTCAATAATACACACACACACACACACACACACGCACACACACACACAACTAGAGGCCTAGTGCACGAAATTCATGCACTGGGGGTGTGTCCCTTAGCCCAGCCTGCACCTCTCCAATCTGGGACCCCTCACAATCCAGAACTGTTGGCTCCCAACTGCTTGTCTGCCTGCCTTCCTGATTGTCCCTAACCACTTCTGACTATCAGCCTGATCACCCCCAAACCACTCCCCTGACACCCTGATTGATGCCTAATTGCTCCCCTGACAGCCTGTTTGCCTCTAATTGTCCTCTCCTGCAGGCCTGGTCACTCCCATCTACTCTCCAGTGCAGGCCTGGGTCCCCCCCACCCCCAACTGCCCTTTCTTGCAGGCCCAGTCGCTCCCAACTTCCCTCTTCTACTGGCCTGGTCACCCTAACTGCCCTCCCCTGCAGGCTTGATTGCCCCCAACTGCCCTCCCCTGCTGGCCTGATTCTTCACAACTGCCCTCCCCAGATGGACATCTTGGGCTGGCCATCTTGTGTCCACATGGGGCAGCCATCTTTGATCATGTGGGGGCAGCTACCTTGTGTGTTGGAGTGATGGTCAATTTACATATTACTCTTTCATTAGATAGAATTAGAGGCCTGCTGCTCAGGTGGGGACCAGCTGGTTTGCCCTAAAGGAGGTCCCAGATCAGGGCAGGGGTTCCCTTGAGGTGTGGGGTGGCCTGGGCAAGGGGCCTATGGTGGTTTTCAGGCCAGCCATGTCCCCCAGCAATCCAAGCGGAGGCCCTGGTATCTGGGATTTATTTATCTTCTATAATTGAAACTTTGTAGCCTTGAGTGGAGGCCTAGGCTGGCCAGGTTGTGTGGAAAGCTTGGCTTCCTCCATTACTGGGGAAACCCAAGTCTCCTGCTTGCTCCATGACCGCAGCCATCTTGATTGGGTTAATTTACATACTTACTCTTGATTGGCTGGTGGGCATGGCTTGTGGGTATAGAGGAAGCACAGTCAATTTGCAAATTATTCTTTTATTAGATAGTATTTTTTAAAAAGCAAGCACTCAGAACTTACTGCATGCTCTCTAGTAACCTAGCAATAAAAATTTTCTAAAAACTATCAATCTGTGAGTAGGATATTATCTTGTATTGTAAGGCATGAAACTGTAGCTTAATGATATTAGATAACTTTTCAAAAATATCATATAGCTAGTGAGTCACAAAAGTTGAATTGGATCCCAGGTGTTTGGACCAAGCCTAGTATCCTTGTCATTATTCTGTAGACTGCTATTTATATAAAGTCAAAGGGTGTGTGGTGTCTATGTGCGTGCATTTTTTTCTTTGTGTGTGTAGGTGGTATATCTATGTGCCTCTGCATGTGTTTGTCTATATGCATGCATGAGTGTGTCTGTGTGGAGAGACTGAGAAATTTATTTTAAGGAGTTGGTGCTTGTACTTATGGAGGCTAGCAAGTCTCAAATCTACAGGGCAGGCTAGGCAGCTAAAGACCCAGGGAAGGGCTAATGCTACTGTTCAAGTTTACAGGCAGTCAGCTGGCAGTGCCCTCTTCCTTAGGGAAGGCCAGTCCTTTTTTCTTAAGGCCTTCAACTGACTGAAAGAAGCCCACTCACACTCTGCTTGACTCAAAGTCTACTGATTTCAATGTTAATCTCTTCTAAAAATACATTAACAGAATAAGGTTTGACCAAATGCCTGAATACCCTGCTCTAGTTAAGCTGACACATAAAATGAACCATCACGGAGAGGGAACAGGATCTTATCAAATGCAGTTTCAGCTGTGTCATATGATTTTCTCCTCTGTTGATGCAGGTTATTTTATTGATAGATTTTTGGATATTAGACTTTCCTTTCATTTATAAGAGAATTTATACCAAATTTCACTTACTTAACTTCCATTACTTATATTTATTTATGAAATTTATTTTCTTATCTTTATTTCAGTAAAATCAATAATTATGTTGTCATAATCAAGATTTTTATGTATTTTCTGTTCTATTAACACAATGCCAAGTTAGATTCCCATTCTTGGGTTATTTTAGTTCTTAGTTTTATTTTAATTAATTTCAACTTGGAGAAGCTTTCTCTTGCTAAGACAGTAATAACCAGTTTCAGCATGGATAATGGAGCATGGCTGTAAAGTAGTAGAGACCTATCAGTCCTATTTTTCCCTTGGTATTCTTGAAAATATCTTTATATGTAAACAAAGAGGCATGTGCAAGCCTGTATATTATTGCATTATATGAAGACTAAAAATTTAAAACCTGAATGTATTTAGGAGGGGATAAACAAACAATAAAACATCTGGAAATACTGGTGGCTGTCAAAAAGACTATGCTGGATCTGTACATACATTCCTGCTTAGAACTCTGTAACATTGATGGTTAAACAACAAAGAAAGTTTCAGAACAATAAGCACAAAATGGTATTATTTATATTTTAAAAATTATCATATGTACATTATGAGATAAATGCAAATAAAATAATTTAAATTATACTTATCACACTAGTTGTGAACTAATTAGTGTATCAGAAAGGTTATCAGATAGGACCTCAACTTATCTGCAACTTATTTGCATATTTAACAATGAGGAAGTATTTACAAATTGCTTTATAATTTAAATTTGATATTAAAAGTTATAAATTTACAAAATATACCTTCATCCCAAATATTTTAATTTAGTTTTGACTCTTATCTATCAACTATGTATATTAATAGACATATTACAAAGTGATTGATGTATTTTACATTTATAATGGAAAATTAAATAATGAATTATTAAAATATTATTTTACATAATCTATAAGACACAGTGTCTAATATCTAGACAAAAAGTAAATGTATTTATATAAAGGTAATGGTGCTTTGATGAGAGTTTTCATATAACACAAATAGTTAAATATGAGGTCTAATTTTAGCTCACATGATAGCAATTTGAAAAGCAAAGATATATTAATCTTTCATAAAATATTAGCTGTGTTACTAACAATTTCCAATATGCTAGGCATTCTGCCTCAGTATTTCATGTAATAAAGGAGAAGAGAGAGAAAGTAATAACAACATGATTTAATAAACATGGTTTCATATAAAAAACTAACAAACAAGTGGAAATATTTCTTTATAATTTTATTAAAGAAACTCAAATGTCTTCTAGGCAATCAAAAGCTGAAAGTTATCATCTGCTGCTTCTATTACATATATATAGCTTTCATGAGCTTTTTGCTTTTGAGAGAAATGTAGCAAAAATAAAATAATTTCACATTTATTTTTATTATGATGTATAAATGTAAGCTTTTTATTTTTTCTAGTAGAAGAAAGACAAAATGAACAACTGTCTTGTCTTGCTGCTGAGGGCTCTTTTTTCAAGAGAATAAGCTATTCCCAGCCAGCGAGAGCCTGGCCCATCAACCGTGACATGGATCCAACAGGAAGTCTCTCTTGAGAGAGAATATGATTTCCTCTACCTTTTTATGGTACTGAATGTGTGCCTTCTTCTGTAAACACCACCTGTTTTCCTCAGACTAGAATTCCCTTCCTAACCTCCCATTTTATGCCTCATCATTCAAATTCCCAGATTAGTGCCAGCTTGTGGTACCCATGCTGTCACTCAGAGCAGCCCCCTCCCCCTCCCATGCTGGACAAGAGCCCCATGCTTGGTTTTCATGCTCTGTTGTTGCTGCCTTGAAATACTTAATTATTTTATCTTTGAACTTGGGTTTTATAAGTGAAGTAGGGTGGAACAGTGTAGTATGCGTATGCGCATGAGCAGAAGAGATGCATGAAACACACATGCTTCTGTTCCTTGCCACCGGTTTGCAGTGCTACAGTTGTCCCATGAGCACAGAATTCTATGGGCTCAGGATGTGTGAGAGTTCAAGGTGAGTGAGCACAGGGAGAACATGTTGCCTTTACAACCAACTGGAGATGATGATGGCCTGGAGAAGCCACACTTCCTGCTCTAGCCAGAACTTACTTTCAACACAGAAAGAAGGCTGTGGTGCCTGAGAAACAAGGACCAAAAAGAAATCCCATCATGTCCTTTCTTACCGGCGTTTTCCGCTGTGTGGCCAGCTGCTTGAGCAGGAAATGATGACAAGGAAAATGAAAGAGAGGGCAACCCCTACTTCCTTTTCCTTTAGTCCTTCTTTCTTTACTCATCCATAAGCTGAAAGTAGAGTGTTGGTAGAATGTGCACGTGTCAAGAGAGGAAAGTTGAAAAAGCATAGTCAGTTTTGTGCAGCATTTCCACTGTTCTGGTAAGAATGAAATACATACATATGTGTGTGCCCCGGAATATGAATTGTGTAATGTCAGTGGTTCCACATATTAATTAAGTGCTCTTAAATCTGCATTTAAAACTGGCCTTGTACAATATAAAGCTGATGGTAAAACTTATGCAAATAATTTAAATTTTTAATTTATTTTTTACTTAGAATGTAATTACTAGTAAATAGCGAATAAAAAACGCCAGGACAAGTTGAAGAGACGGCTTTTCTATTTTAAGTACCTGTAGAAACACACTTTTTCTCTTTTTTGAACAAAGGTGCCCAGATTTTCATTTTGTACTGGACCCTGGAAATTGTGTAGCTAGCCCTGGCTCAGGTGACTCCTTCCCACGAAATTTCCCCTGGTTCCTACCACTGCCCATTCAACATGAATTGTTCCCTGCCTTTCACTTCTAATTATTTTTAAGCTTGTTTGAGCTCTGTATTTAGTCCACCCTGTTTGGAACTATAGTTATACTATGCACTTACACCTTGTAGCTATTGCTACAAGGTGTTAAGTTCCTCTGTCACTTGTAAATCACCCACATCAGAATCCCCTGGGAGTTTGTGTTGGGGACTCCTTACCAGCTCCCCCTCAGGTTGGGGCAGAAGGTCTTCAAGAGTGATCTGAGGACCAGCAGTACCAGAGTCACCAGGCAGCTTATTAGAAATGCAAATTTGGGGTCCTTCTGGAACTCAGAGAATGGGGCCCAGCCCTCTAGGGGATTCCGATGCAAACCAAGAACCACTGATAGGGCAGGAAGAACAGGAGCTCTAGGGCAGCTGCACTTGAGTTTGAATCCTGCCTGAATCATTTACTATCTGACTATGGAGCGAGCTTTCTTTTCCTGAGACAGGCTGAGAACCTGTAACCATGGAGGAAAACTTGTAATACTTGTAAGTGCCCTATAGCAGTGGTTCTCAACCTTCCTAAGGCCACGACCCTTGCATACAGTTCCTCATGTGGTGGTGACCCCCAACCATGAAATTTTGCTACTGTTATGCATCGTGATGTAAATATCTGCATTTTCTAATGGTCTTAGGCGACCCCTGTGAAAGGGTCGTTTGACCCCCAAAGGGGTCGCGACCCACAGGTTGAGAACCGCTTCCCAATAGGAAGTCTCTGTTTACTGGTTGTACTTATTTGCCTTTAATGTGATTGTTGAAGAATAGGAAGAAATCTAATATGAATGCATTAAATTAGATATTCATGGGGCCCCGAGGGTCCTCCAGAAAAGTAAGAGAGGGGATCAGCACAGGCATTTTGGAGTGGGGGCCTGAGTCCTGCTGTGGGGTCCCTGTGGGAAGTGAAACCCCCTCAGAGGTTGATCCAGCTCAAAGGCAATGAACTGGCGATAGTAGAATCCCACTCTAGACAGAACAGGGAGGAAATTCATCGCATCTGAACACTGCTGGCAATGTTTTTACTAAGAGAGAGAGCAAACTGTGAAAATCTTTTGCCAGCCCCTATCTCCAGGTGTCCGGCAACTTTGATATCATTGTGACACAAGAGAAACTAAAATACAGTTGTACCTAAATTGGGATGATAGCCCAGATTTTCACTTGAAGGACCTTTTTCAGCACTCAGTTTAATTGAATGGCTGAAACTGTAATATAGGGGAGAAAGATACAGAAACCCTAAGCACTGAATGGCTCCTCTATGGTGTGTGTGTTGTTAAAGAGAGAGAAAGAAAAAGAGGGAGAGAAGGAAGGAGGGAGGGAGAGAGAGACAGAGAGAGAAGGAGAGAGAGAGATACAGCCTATGGGCTTTGTTTTATTATTTAGTGATTACAATACCAAAGCAAAATGGCATTATCAGTAACTTGGTTTTTATTTTGCATAACATTGAAATATTAGTATTGATACTGGCATTTTATGTTTTTTTTATTTAATGTATTCAGAATTCATAAAAAAAGGGGTAAAAAGTCCTAATATGTAAAAACAAAAAAATTAAATATACTCTAAAACAACTAAAAGTGCAAATTTTTAAAAAGTATGCATATTTGACATATAACATTATCCCAAAATTACTAATTAGCAGTATAATTAATAGAGTAATTCTTCAAAAACTCTATGCAAAAGGAAAAGCTTTATCAACTATGGAACGCTGACAATTAAATATTACTAAACATTTCAGTGTACTTTTTTTTTTTTCTACAGCAAATTCTTCCGGCTGTTGATCAATCTCTGTTACTTTATAAGAGGAATAATGGTGAAACTAGTGATAATCTGACACCAAATATTTTCCTCTAATTTACTTCCAAGTAATGTCATCTCTTGTTTGAAACCTTTGAGGAGGTGGTTTTGAAAGGTTTTTCTTCTGCACAAACCACAGTCGACAGCCAGTTCTAGCTTTATTTCAGAGGGTGCGTTGCCAGCTTGCCTTAGACTCAGTGTCGTCTTGTGTAGATGTTGAGTGACCTGCATCAATTTTGATTCTATCATGTTTATATTTGACCTTTTCGGAAAGTCTTTGAGTGGGAGAAAGCTTCCTTGCAAGAGAAGCTTGGCTTCATTCACTGTCGTTGTCATTCTCCCCTTGAGGATTATGGGGCAGAGATGAACGCCTTAAAAGTGAGTGCAGCGTTGCTGGTTTTGTCATGTTAACGCACCGAATACCTCTCTAGGTATATCTGTGGTTGTAAACAACATCAGATTTCAGAATTTAAAAATATAATTTACATAAAAAGCTGTTGCTCCAGGAAAAATACAAGTATTTCAATACTTATAAACCATGCACTGCAATTATTTACATACTAGTAGATGACAGAAAGACCAACAATGTACTTGTTTGCACACAAGCACATCTATTTTTTAGCAACATTCTTGCTCATTTCACAGAATCATCTCATGATGATGTGAGCGCAGCAGAAAAGTTCCATGGTGTCCGGCCCAAGACAGAGTAGACTAGAACATCAGAAAGGCTGAACACTCTTGAGAACCCATTTTACACTTAGGCACATGCCAAATGCTCATTGCTGCTCCCCAACCCGCTCCCCACTCCCTCTAAGTCTTGAGGTCAGCAGTGAGGTGTACAAAAGCTCTCTCCTAAATTAAACAGGTGAGTTCAAGCTGGATGGGATCCCTTAGGGTTCTTCATCTGATCACAGTGTGGCTTCTGACACCTTGACTAAGCGCAGTTAGGGAACCACACACATGAAGTGTGGCGGCCAGCTGAGTGGGCAGTATAGAGACTGAGAGACTGAAGTGGGGTTTTGGAAGGTGCTCCCAACAGATCCTGCCTCTGTTCCCTGCTCCATAAAGCAAACGTGACGTTTTCAGTGAAAACCATCCATGGTTCTCTAAACTCCAACCTCTTTATCCAATTTCCCCCAAGCTCTGAGGCTTGTCTGCTGCCCACACCAGGTTAGCCTAATTTTCCGTAAATATCGGGCCAACAGGGGATGGGATGGGGGTCCAATATTTTTTCTGTCCCAACAATTAAGTCATCCTGGCTAATATCTGGCAGCCATGGAGCTAGAGGAGTTGCTTTTTCAGATCAAATCCAACACAGATGGGGCGAGGAAGGTCAGGGCTACCATGGCCCGTGCTCCCTGGGAGGCTGGGATCTGCCCAGACTTGCACACCTCCTGAAGCTATGGCCTGCTTCCTGGAGATCATGCCTCCATACATGACTCTTTCCAGATTGAGTTGCCAACATCTTATGATATTATATATTTATTTTATAAACTATGAAATAAACTAGGGAAAAAAAGCCCACACCTAGAATCCATTTGAAATGAAATTTAATAAACATTTGTATACCTGTGTATGTCAGACCTTCTACTAGAAGCTGAGATAGAAAGACAAATAGAATAAAAATCTAAGCATAGAAACAGCTCGCGCTACAAAAGTGTCAACATTCATATGGCAATGAATGAGACAGAGGCATGGCCAAGATGCTTTAGAACAAAGAAGACCTGAGGCAAATCTGTAGGGCCCACCTTGGAAAGGGACCCGTACTACGTCTTAGAAAACAAGCAGGACCTCATCAGGTACTAAGGGAAAATCCATCTACATAGAGGAATTGAAAGCCTCAGAGCTTGGGGGAAATTGGGAGGGAGCAAAAAAAACGATGATTGTGTCTAAAAACCATGAGGAAGGATCATGAGGCTGGATGTGTGATTTGAACAGGGGAGAAATGAAGTGAGACTGGCAAATGGTGCTGAGACTCAGCTGCAAAGACAATGTCTGCCTCAGTTTCTGTCTGGGAGAAAAACATCATGAGCTTTCAGTGGGGTGTGTGCAGTAACAGCTAATGTTTTAGAAAGCTCACTTCAGTGGCATTGCAAAAGGAAGGAAGGGAGTCAGAGAAGATAGTTAAGGGCGCCAAAAGTAAGAAAGAGATGGGGTGGTGTCTTTAAGGGAGAACAGTATTGAGGAAAGTGTGTGTTTAAGATGGAGGAGATTAGAATATAGTGTAGGCTGAAGGTCAGCTGCCATTGGAGATAGGAAGATAGACTATACAGGTGAGTGCAGAGACATGCTGAATTTCTTTTAAGTAACTATCTTCAGCATGTCAGTATCAGTCACTTTGTAAAAGAACACAGTTAATACTCAGTGTTGTTGTATAACAATATAGTAATATAAGCAAAAGATAGCAGAAGTCATTAGAGAAATGCCTTCACCTCAGGGTAAATAAAATGACATAGACTAAAGTAATCTACCAAGAAAGGGAAACATGATGGATCAGACAAAATCATATCGTAGGATAATCAAGTTCCCAGTAAACCAAAGTGCTGTGAAGGGGGGCGGAGGTGTGAGATGAAGAAGAGAGCAGGGAGGATGGGAGAGATCATGAAAATAAGACAGCATATAGCAAAAAACAACAGTCAGACAAGAAGGGCAGAGTCCCTATGTGGGGGGGACAGATTATGAGTTGGGAAGTTCTAACCCACCCACAAATCCTGCTGCTCCCCTGCCTGTCACTACTCTCACATAGGTGAAGGGTGAGATAAGATGCCAGCTGTAGCTCATAGCCTCAGAGGCCGGAAGCCCCTGGAGCCTTTGGGGATGGTTTTTCAGCATTGATGGATCTCTTGTGTTTCACCATAAACTGGCCGTCCATTTTTGTTAAAAATATATATATTTTATTGATTTCAGAGAGGAAGGGAGAGGGAGATAGACACATCAATGATGAGAGAGAATCATTGATCGGCTGCCTCCTGCACGACCCTCACCGGGGATCGAGCCCACAACCTGGGCATGCGCCCTTGACTGGAATTGAACCTAGACCCTTCACTTTTCAGGCCGACGCTCTATCCATTGAGCCAAACCAGCCAAGGCAACAGGAGAACTTGGCTGAGATCCTTGGATACACCACAATTTTCCTTCAGCTTCAACCCCTTGTCTCCTAAACGATGGATAAACACTGTGCTATGCTGTGCTTCATGGGCAAAGAAGTGCTTACCTCTCCCAAAGTGACAGGTGAGGGTGGTGATGGACACAGCTGTCCTTACACTTACCCAGACACCTCCATTAGGTGTGTTCAGAGCCCAGCTCAGTGCTTCTCAAAATGTAAGTCACCTGAGAATCTTGCCAAACATGCAGGCTCTGATTCAACAGGTGCCCAGTGGAGTGGAGATTCCAGGTTTCTGACGAGCCTCCAGGTGGGACCAATGCTGCGGGGCCATGAACCAGTCCTTGCATAAGGGCTCAGGACCCGCTCCTTGGTCTCCTTGGGGAGAGCGTGAGTGGGAGGGTGCCGGCGTGCTGTCTCTGGTTACCGCCCGCCAAG
>PVJN01048657.1:0-15521 GCA_004026805.1 Lasiurus borealis
TTCTGACATTGGTTTGGAATGCTTCAGCTTAAGTTTCATCTTCAACTCCTTCCTACCCCTTTCACCCCCTCCCCAGGTGGAATATATATATATATATATATATATATTTTTTTTTTTTTTTTTTTTTCACAGAGAGGAAGGGAGAGGGACAGAAAGTCAGAAACATCGATGAGAGACATTGATCAGCTGCCTCCTGCACGCCCCACACTGGAGATGTGCCCGCAACCAAGGCACATGCCCCCCACTGGAATCGAACCTGGGACCTCCCAATCTGCAGGCTGATGCTCTAACCACTGAGCCAAACCGGTTCCGGCAATGTTTACTTCACATCTTAATTATCTCTGGAACCTGTCAGCACCTCTCAGTCCCCCCTGACATACTCCAGATCTGGGCTTCTATTATGTCTCACCTGGGTTATCTCACAGGTTTTCTAAGTTGTCTCCAAGCAAACCCTTTCCCCGTGTTCAATCTTTTCCACACACCGGGGTCACTTCAACTACAAATCTGATCATGTCACACCTTTGCGGGAAACTATTCAATGCATTCTCATGACATTTAAATCTACACAGAATAAGCTATAAAGTCCTGAAAATCTGGGACACATTTCACCTTTTCAGGCCCACTCCTTAGCTGGGCTTCCCCAACCCCAGCCCTACAGGAACTCAGTCCTGACTCAGACCCTGTTGATTCTGCCTTGGGCTCCCAGAATGTTGTTCCTTCTGCCTGGAGCACTCCTCCCTGATACCACTAGCACATCAGCCTTTGCCCCCCCTCAACCTCAGACTTCTCTTTCACTACCAGCCATGCCTTCCGTTATCTGTCCAGGGTTTGTGTTCCTGTCTAGACCAGGAGGAGCAGCATCCTTCTTATTCATCAGAGAAACCCAAGTGCCTGGCAAGTTGCAGATATTTAGTGACCTTTGCCAAACAAACTTGCTAAATAAATAAATAAACTTGGATGTTGTCACTGTGCTAAGTATTATTGCTACAAAGACACAAACTGCATGACCCCTTGTCCTCGGGGAACTCACAGTTCATTAGATGAAATAGAGTAATGAATAAAATGCAGTAGTCTATGATTCATTTTATTGCATAGGGACACTCAGGGGATACAAAGACAGAGTGAATAAAGAAAAGTCTCACCCTAGCTGGTCTGGCTTAGTGGACAGAGTCTGTCTGCCTGTGGATTAAAAGGCACATGTACATGTTGCAGGCTGGATCCCCAGTGGGGGGCATGCAGGAAGCAACAAATCAATGATTATCTCTCATCATTGATGTTTCTATCTCTCTCTCCCTCTCCCTTCCTCTTTGAAATCAATTAAAAACAAAGGAAAGTGTCCAGTTGGGGAGGTGACATCCCACTCAGAGTAGGAGTTGAAGAAACTTTAGTTAGGCTGTTAGACCCTCAGAGGAAAGGAGGAGAAGGCAAGGATGCCTGCTATACCAGCTAGGTAGTAGGTCATTAGTAGGTCCTTAATGATCACAGGTTTGAGTGTTATATAGTGACCCTATAAGATATAGACAGCAAAGGGCAATGGGTTTAGTTTTCCTGAGTTGGGAATGTGAATTGTTTGTGCTGTGAAGTTAATGTGTAGGGCTGAGTTACTTTGCTAATAAGTGAGCCAGCTACTTACCCTCCATCCTTATTGCTTAATAGCACCATGGTTTTACAATGTATTGCCATAAAAAAAGTAATAGTTCATGTTACTACATTTTATAGGATACAGATGCCATATAGGTACCCTTTGGGATTCTTGAACATCTTGAAACATAACGCTCATAAACTTGCAGAAGCCTACTATTATAATATGCTCATATTAGCTAACTTGCCCTTTATGTTAGGGTTAGAAATAGGATTTAAACTCAGGCTTTCCAGGTCCTTAACTCATCCCTTAAAGTTATATCATACTTGTAGCCCTGCGCACAAATCTGTGCACCAATAGCTCTCTGCAGGGCCTGGCTGCTCCACACACACAGCCCAGTGGCCCATCTGAGGCCTGGTATGAAATGCTTACCTTGTTGCCAGGGCAACGATGCAAGCGTTCTACATCCCAGCCTGGACAAAAGCCCATCCGTAGTTGGGAAATGCAAAGGACTTCCCTCACTGTTCTCAGGAACTCCAATAAAGGCTTCCTTTCTCTTTCCTGGCCAGCTTTCATCCCTGTGCCTCTTTTGGGAACCTTTTTCATGTCCCTCGTGGTTCAGGGTTCCCAGTTCAGGGTTCAGGTTCTGGAGGAGGCCACACACAAACGAAAAGAGAGACTAGAAAAGCATTAATTTGGCGATATTGGGGGCCAGGTGGGAGCCTTCCTCTAGAGGAAAGGACTGCCACTTTCCTTTAGCCTTGCCATCCCTTTTATTCAGGTGTGGGATATACCCTTTACCCTGAAACAGGCAATTCCAGTAATAAGTAGATTATCTTATCGGTAAGGATTTACATGATTATTTGATGGGGAAGTCCATTGTTTCAACTAGATAGTGGGTGGCTGGCTTTGACCTTTCAGAGTTTAAAGATTGACCAGCCTTCCGGGTTCCTCGTCCACTTTCTATTAGTGAGACAATTATTGGTTTCTGGCAGCCTCTGCCACCAGCCCCTCCTGTCACACTATTCTGCACCCCCTCCACTCTCTGGCCACCTTGACTTGATCTTGCCCAGAACTCTGCTCAGCTCACCAGTTCCTTCTCTTCTTATGCAAGCATTCCATGCCCCACCTGGCCAGAGGCCCATCCTTGGCCAGCATGGAACGCTTGCCTTGTTGCCATAGTGATGAAGCCAGCATTTTGCCAGCCTCTCACTCTCAGAAGCTACAACCCTCCCCCGCTGGGGCTGGGGGACTTTAGCAAGGCTGAGAAGACTGGGTGCCACCATCTTATGGCTATGGGCACCACCATATTTGTGATGATGTGATGGTTAATTTGCATATTACCCTTTTATTAGATAGGACACTGCCAATATAGTTAGAATGATAGCCAATTGCTAACTAAAGAAACTATGGAGTTTCTTTAAAAAAAATAAAAGCAGATCTTCTAAAAACAACAATTGTACTTCTGGTTATTTATATAAATAAAATTCACATTTTTACTGCTTCCCTGAGTTAGTAGAGTAACTTTGTATGCTTGGTGTCCTATATGGCCCAGTAGCTCTGCCTTCCCAGTTACCTGAAGTGGACTCTCTTGGTGCACCCCTTTGTGAACTGTGTATACAGCCTTGTTGTAGTTAAGTCTCAATTGTTGTTGGTGTCACTGGGGGAAATTGACCTTCAAGCCAATTGGTTGTGAGGATCAGCTGTATCTTTGCTGGGAGAACTTCCGTGCTGGAGTCAGCCTTATGATATAAGACTTGAAAAATTACAAAAGCCTCTGTGTATAGCTTGGATGGGGCAGAGTCTCAGGGCTGAGCAGACAGCCTTGGCTTCCTGGCCTATAAGGCCTCTGGGTATCAGTATCCCTCAGTATTTGCTGCAGCCTTCTCTGTGCACTTGTGCTTGTGTGCCTCCTGGCCTCTGCCTTTCTGGCTTCCCTGAGTTTCTGTGCACTCCAGTGACCCATATGTGTCTGGGTCCTCAGGGTTTCACCTCAAACTGTGGTTCAGTGAAGTCAGAAGTGGATTTCAGTGCAATTGGGAGGTTCTGACTTCCTCCCGCTCAGCTTTTGCAGCTCCACTGAGTCTTTGTGAACCTCTCTTTTTCCTTCTAGTTGTAGAATTTCCACTCATCCAGCTTTCCTGTGGTTCTGGATGATGTCTGTTTTGTCTTTTAGCTGTAGTTTTGAAATTATTGTGCGAGGCAGCAGTTTAGGTGTTCACCTATGCCTCCATCTTGGTTTCTCTCCATACTGTTTTTACATAATGGCTGCATCACTTTATAATCCTATCAACAGTGCACAAGGGTTTTTATCCCTCCACATCTCACCCTAACTTGTTATTTCTTGTCTTTTTTTTTTTTTTTTATCATAGCCAGGTGTGAGGTGATATCTCATTGTGGTTTTGATTTGCATTTTCCAAATGATTAGTGATAGTGAGTGTTTTTCATATACTTGTTGGCCATCTGCATGTCTTCTTTTAGGAAAATATTCATCTTTATACTCTTTGATGCTTACTTTTCTTCATATCTATTTCCATGGTCCCTCTTATCCTATTTATCTTCACATCCCACTGGACTTGTGATCTCATTGGTTTCTTTAGTTAGATACAATGGAAGTTTTAGGAAGAGCCTTTCCCACAGAGTTCTTCCAAACTTAGCAAGACTTCCTATCCCAGTATTCTCTACAACAGGGTAGACATATGACAGTCTTTCATCATTAAAAACAGTGCTGGAGTTATGAAAATAAATAAATACCATCCAAGTCAGAACAATCAAAACAAACTTATTTAGTCAGTCAGAATTTTCTAAAACAATAAAGTCAACCATGATCAATTGTGTTTGGCAGAGACTTAAAGGCAGGCAAGAGAGTGAAAAAAATATAGTTTAAAAAAGGAGAAGCTTCAGGTGTGTTCTGATTGTAGGATATTATAGCAGAAGCTTGATCCAGACTAACTTAAAGCAGGGCACGCTATGTAACTTGCTTGGGAAATATATTTGGCTTTCTCTGGTTGGTCCTAACATGGAACAAAGTTAAGTGAAATTGGTTTTCATGGACAAATTGCTATAGAAATTGTGATTTGGTTTCCTCACTTATTTGCTGAAGAGTTTGTGGGCCAGAGACCTCACTGTTGTCCATTTGTATATTTCATCTTTAAGGATGCATAGATGGATAAGGTACAGTCTTTGCTTCAATGAATCTAGCAAAGAAAACCAAATTGTACATGATTACATCACAGAAAATGGTAAAATATGTGATAACAGCTACATGTGCAAAGTGCAGAGGTGACATTGGTTGGAAGAGACAAATGGAACAAAATGCATTCTAATTACTTGACATGAAAATAAACATAATATAGGGGTCCTATCTTATCTGTGCAGAATTTCACAGGGAGTAATCTCAATCCCATGGTATGGATGAGGAAGGCAAGACTCTGAGAGGTTAATTAATAGCTTAAATAATATATAAATAATAAACATCCATAATATGATTTGGCTCATGTTGGCCTACTTTCAAAGCCCATTTTTTTCCTACTCTGTCAAATTTTCTGCATTGGACTGTGCTATTTAATTCAACAGACATTGAACATTGACCCCTCAAACCTAGCAGGTCACTGAGCAAGGTTCTACAGTGGCACACTAATAAAAAATACATGATCACTTGCCTTCGAGGACCTAAAATCTAGTGAAAGAACCAGACATGTCAATGTAAGAAAGCATTAAAAAATAGCATGCAGTATAATACGTAAATGTTAACATAAATTTTATATAAACAGATATATTTATAATGCAATCTAATGTAGAATTTGAGAACACAACTCTCAAAGCTAGGCTTCTGCGTTTTAAGCCCTGGCTCCACAGCAGGTGAGATGTGCAACTAAGGGCTAGTTTCAGAATCTGTCTGTCACAGTTTCTACTTCCATAAAGTGGAGATATATTCACTTATCATACAGGGGTGTGATATATACCACACACACACACACACACACACACACACACACACACACACACACACACACATATATAATGAGATAGAAAATACTGCATTATTTTATTCAGTTGTACTACTGAATAATAACTAGGTACCCATATTTGTTGAGAAATCACATTGAATAAAAAACAAACAGAAAACACTCCTTTGTGTAGTTTCTGATCTGCCAGTAGGAGACAGGCAATAAACAGTAGGGTTTTCAATAACTGAATTATATAAAATGCTAGAATAAAATGTGCACTATTAATTAAAGAAAAGGAGAGCAGATGCCAGGGATCAGTGGCATGGGGCAATGGGGAAGGGGGGTTGTAGGTTAAATGGAGCAGTGGGGGCGAGGGTCATTGATAAGGTGAGGCTAGAGTGAAGATTGGAAGGAGGTGAGGTTGCTGCCCAGTGGGATATCTGGTTCAGTGCATACCTGCCACCACAAGGGGCAGCTAGACCCCAGTGCCTGTCTGAAGTAGTGCCCTCAGTGTCCTAGGACTGGCACATCATCCAGATTACTTGAGAGAGAATGGGTAAGAAAATATTACCAGAGAGGAGTCAGAGGGTGTGTGGTTCATGTAGGGCTTTAGGGACCTTGTGAGGACTTTGGCTTTTACTCTCTCTAAATGCCCTTCCAGGTGTTTGAGTAGAAAAGAACATTATACATTAAATATTTAGAATAGTGCTTTGCTTGGCTTATAAAAATTGCCCAATAAATATTAGTTGTAATTATCATGGTGTGTCAGGGAAGGGCAGATAATACATGTTCTATGAAGGAGGTCAGTGATACGAGACAGGAGAATTAAATTGTTAGCATACGGGAATTAGTGCCATACCAAAGAGTTTGTATGCTAATGTGAAGATGGCAAAAAGCTGAAACAATTGTAGAATTATCATCACAGGACTGTAAGGTCAAATTGATCCATTACTACCATATCATGGTTTCAGATCAATCATTTGTCATATTCTCACTATGTAAGCAATAAAAATAGCTAATATTGATAACAACTTACTATGACTTCTAAATGCTTCTAAGTGCATAACCTGTACCTTCTGGTTTTATCTAAAAATCTGTAATGTAGGATCTCTTATCTTCATTTTATAGATAAATAAACAAGAACCCAGGAAGATTATGTATTTTGTCCAAGATCACACAGTTTCTTAGTTTGGGTTCTTAGCAAAGTAATAAAACACTTACAAGCTAAGGCTTTGATGTAATATTCAATCCCAGGATAGTAAGAACAGTACAAAGGGTGGTAGGCAAGGAAAAAGAATTAAGGGGTGCACTACCACGCTTGCACATAGCTTGACAAGACAACAGAGCCAGCTGATGAGTCATGCTGGACAGATTTTAGAGAGAACTCATGCCTGGGAGGAGAGGAAAGGAAGGGGATTGGTCTGATGACTTCTATTTGCCTTCCTTTCTCTGATTCATACAAATTAGTCCATAGGATGTTAACTACTTTGAGCTCCTGGATTTGCTACCTTCCTGCCTCCAGGGGAGCCAGATTCCTCACTCTCTGATGTGGTACTTCACCTGAGCTTGAAGTAGTATGAAAGTCAGTCTCCCCAGGTCTCATCAGTTCTGACCTGGATGCCAGAGATGCTGGGCTCCTACATGGCAGGCATGCCAGTGCCCTGCCCTCCCAGGAGCCTGAGATAACTAATGTGTTAGAAAAGGAGGAACCATGGCATCATAGCTGTTGAAAATCTTCATTGAACAAGTGAAGCTCCAGGGGCACGTGGGCTTCACAGATTTCTGACAGGTGCATAAACTGGGTCAGACACATACTACTAAGATATAGATTGTTCAGGAAGAAAAGATTAAATCTAGGAAGCCTGACTCTAGAAACCTGAAAATATATGCTTAACTCCTATTGTGGACTGCCTATCAAGCTTGCCTACACCCAAGGGTTATAGCTCTTTAGACAATGATAAGGAATCCAAAGGGACCAAGATTTTCATTTCTGTCTGATTCAACATTATTGCACAAACTCAAGTTCCAGAATCTTATATTCTGGATTTCTATTACTTGTTCATGATTCTGAAGCAAAACTGATGCATAAAAATCTAACCTTAAAGAAATTAATTATTTAGAGTAATAATTATTATATAAAATTACTTTAGTACCATAAAAGGTTTCACTCCTTGCATACTTATTTTCTCTTGCAGTACTCAGTAAATATATGGTAGTAATGGAAGAAGCTTTTGAGAGAAGAAAAGGAATATCATTGATATTGTAACATGGGAGGAATAGTTTCACAGTTTCTTGTGTTTTTTGTTTGTTTTAGTTCTATGGGAAGAAGCATGGTAGAATGGAAAGATCATAGTCTTTGGAGTTAAACTAGGGTTAGCAAAGAACAGACATTCCCTTTTACCTCTTCTGTAAATCAATAGATAATTCTGATGTTTGAGTGGAAGGCATCTGTCATGGGTATTATTCATCATTTTCCTTCTAAAGAAGGGTCTGTGCTAAGTGCATTGCTAAGTTGTATAAATCACACACCCACCCTTGCTGCCATATGTAGTCTAATGAGAAAGAGAAAAATAAAATGCTGGCAAACACTCAGAACTGATGGCCTTTTATCTCTGACATGTCAGTCTGCTTATACTGCCAACTGTCATGGCATCGTTTATCTTTGTTACCTACACCCTGGCTTATGCAAGAATCAGGAACAGAAAAGTAGCGTTGCTGGGTGGATTGATTTAGAAAGCTGAAGAGTCTTTCCTTGTATCTTCTATGTATTTTCCTGGGGTGCTTGCATGTTACCTTATTCAGTCCAGTTGTGACAGGAGTATAGATACCACAAAGCTTGCAACTTTCTTACACTTGGTGCACATCAGCAATCAGTGTTTTAAAATGTATGTAGTAACTAGTAGCCTAGTACATTTCCTCCATGTGTGACAGTTTAGATGATACCTGGGTGGAGGGAGAGTAAAAGGAGATGGAATACACAAAACTTGTTCCCCCTTTTACTCCCCTCTTCTGCTTCCCCCATTCTCTGCCTCTGCCTCCCTTCCAGGAAGAGGAGGAAATTCTGAGGAAAAAAAGTAACACTTTTAGAGAAAAGAAGGAACCTGTGGCATGTGAGGGGTAGGCTCACAGTTTGTTTCCATTGAGTTTTGAGGGAAGAAGAATGGTGGTGTGGAAAAACTCTTTGGAGTTAAATCTGGGTTTCACTTTCTAGATATGGCATATTTGGCAAGCTATTTTATCACTGTAATCCTCACTTTTCTTAATTGTAAAGATAAATAATGATACCTAACATACAAAGTGGCTGTCTGAAGTAAACTTAGAATTCTAGAGTGCTATCAGCACACAGATACATGAGAATCAATTATGATGTAAAAAATCAGATATTTGTGGTTAAATTACTTTCACATTAGCCTTAGTTTCTGACTGAGGACCTACTAATACCAGGCTGTGCTGACAATGGAAAATCAAAGGTAAGTTGAACAGGAAGGCACAAGAAGAGCTCACAGTGAAATTTTGGAAGAGAAACCAAATCAATTTAGTGCAGGAGTGCCTGTCCTTTCTCCTAGACACTTTGCCTTCTTATCTTTGTTTGTCTTTTAACAGAGAATTATTAATCAGCTTTTATCAACAAACAATTAATTGAGGGCCTTTTGTTTTGCCTTCCATGGCACAAAATGAAATATGCCAGCAAATACCTGGAATAATTTATTATAATACCTATTATATTATTTAAACCAAAAATCTGTCTTGATGATGATAAGGAAAGGTGATTAAAAATGCATTTTCATATTAAAAATGAATATTCTTTGTGGAACAACTTAGACACAATCAAGTAAGACGTTACCTGTAATATATTTTCATCTAATTGTAGGACTGGCTATTTTAATTTTGTCTTCTGCAACTCAAGCAGAATTTTCTCTAAGGAAATTGGGACCTCAGTACAAAGCAAAAGAAATGAAGCTATGATGTTAAACATAAAATTCATAGAAAAGTGGTTCATCCATTCTGTTGTTTCCTAAGAGGAATCAGTGAGCTTGATTTGTTTGGGCTTGTTTCATTCATATGAGGGCCAGTAACCAAGCAGTATAATGCTGTGGGTGAGGCAAGTTGATATGGTCCACATGCACTGGCGAGGTTCCCAGCCCGCAGAGTGGCAGCCTTGTGTTTGTGAAACATTCGTTACACTAGAGAAGAATTCTAATCTCTGAGGGAATATTTGAAAGAAGTGATCCATATTCCTTGGGGTTGAGTTGGAAAAGGTTGCTACAGAATACTGGTGTTCTTAGAATAACCTGGAATGCTTTTTCAAAACAAAATAATGTCTAAGATCCTTCTCCCAAATCATAACCTCTGAGGTAGAGTCTCTTTATTATAAAAATATAATTTAAGAGTCTCATGCTCTACTGACTGAACTAGCCGGGTGTGGTGAGAGAAAGATAAATATCACATGATCTCACTCATTTGTGGAATATAATGAACAATATAAACTGAGAACAGAAACAGTTCCAAAAACAGAGAAGCACTAATCAGACCATCAAACCTCAGAAGGAAGGTAGGGGAGGGTGGGAATAAGGGGGAGAGATTAACCAAAGAACATGTATGCATGCATATAAACCTAACCAATGAACATAGACAACAGAGAGGTGAGGACATGAGTGGGGAGATGGGTAGCAATGAGGGAATAAGGACACATATTTAATACCTCAATCAATAAAGAGAGGAAAAATTAAATAAAATTAAAATAACAATCTTTAAATATATAGGAAAATTGAAAAAAATTAGATTGAACATCCATATGTTTCCCATCTAAATGCTAATTTAAAAGTTTGCTGATTTATTATATCAACTATCTGTCTGTATATTTTTTATCTATTCATCCAGCAATCCATTCTATTTTGGGTACATTTTAAAGTAAGTTGCAGATATTAGCACACTTCCCCTTAAATAGGTTGTTAATTAGAATATTATTTATGAAGTGTTTCTTTTGATGTAAAACTTACCTACAATGAAAATCATATACCCTCTTCCTCAGTTTGTTGACAAATATATAACACCACTGCATCCCCAACTTCTATCACAATACGGAATATTATCTTGACCATGGAACGTTTCCTCATATCCTTCCAAGTCACTGTAGCTGTTACTTTAAGAAGTAGTTATTATTCTGATTTTTCCCCACCAGAGATTAATTGTTGCTTTTCTAAGAATTTCATAAAAATGAGATCACATACTATGGCACTCTTTTGTATAAGGCATTGTTCACTTCTCATAATGTTCTTGGGGTTTATCCAGGTTTTGCCTCTCATAGTATTTTTTTTTCTTTTTATTGCTGAGTAGTGCTTTATCACAGAACTACTGTTTACACCTTCTCTTTTTGATGGGCACTTTGGCTGCTTCCAAATTTTAGCTATTATAATAAACCTACAGTGGGCATACACATACAAATCCTTTGTGAACATATATTTTCATTTTTTTCCAGGAGTAGAATCACTAGGCCATAGGGAAAATTTAATCCAGTTTTAAAGAAATGACATGAGCTTTTTTCAAGGCAATTGCACCATTTTGCATTCCCACTAATAATTTATGAGGGCATTCTAGTTGCTCCACAAGCTCGTCAACATTTGGTGTCATTATTTTTTTTTCATTAAAGTCATTTTGGCAGATATATATTGGTATCTCATTGTGATGACCAATGATATTAATCATTTTTCATATACTTACTGTCCATTTATATATCTTGTTTTATCAAGTAACTTTTAAGTTATTTGCCCACTTTTTATTGAATTCTTATCTCCTTACTATGAGGTTACAGGAGGATTTTTGTTTGGTTTTCCACCTAATCTAGATATCAATGCTTTTTCACATATATGTTTTGTGAATTATTTTCTCTTTGTGGCATGATAACTCATTTTCTTCATGATATTGTTCAGTGAGAGATTTACATTTTTTATAACTCTAATAGCTGCTAAATTACAATGAAATATATTTAATAAATACTACATTTATAGTTATTCAAAGTGTGTAGACATTTTGGTGAGATGCTCTTTATATGTTTTTGCTTTCCATTTATAGTCACTGCTTTTTTCAGCTGGTTTCAGAAAAATTCCTTTTTTAAAACCTTTTCAGGTGATTATCAGGTAGCCAAAATTTAAACTGACCGGATTATGGGGGTCAGAAACATTATGTCGCAAGGTATAAAACTAATTAGGACACACAGACATTGCATTTGGCAGAAGTTAGTGTACTTGAGGGAAAGGTTGGCCTTGAGACACTCAAGTACCAAGGCTTCATGCCAGGGCACCGAGCTGATTATAGCTACTTTCTTCCAGAACCTCTCACAGTTCTTACAAGTTCATGACTAGATCATGACTACTTTAGATATTGTGTGAGATAGAAGTTGTAAGTTGGGGCCATAAGTAGGTATGGTTAAACAGGAAAAAGGAGAATCAGGGATATAAATTTTCAACTGAATCTTCAGCATCCTATCCCTACCAGGTATAGATCCAGTGTACTGAGTTATATAATTTTCTTGTAGTACTTATATGACAGAAGTTATGGGAAGAAGACAGATTCAACTGAAAAAACACTATTGGCAAATTTGGGGTTAGTTTGAGCTTAATTTGGAAGGGGACCACAAAATTAAAAGGCTCAGCTTAGGAAAGACAGATTAGTTCATGACAGGACTAGTTCCTATATACTAAGTGTTTCATTGACATTAGGAGTTGGCAAACTGTGGCAAACAGGCCCAAACTGCCTTACTCTCTGTGAAAGAAAGGAAGAAAGAAAGAAAGAAAGAAAGAAAGAAAGAAAGAAAGAAAGAAAGAAAGAAAGAAAGAAAGAAAGAAGGAAGGAAGGAAGGAAGGAAAGGAAGGAAGGAAGGAAGGAAGGAAGGAAGGAAGGAAGGAAGGAAGGAAGGAAGGAAGGAAGGAAGAAAAAAAGGAAGAAAGGAAAGAAAAAAAAAGAAAAGAAAAAAGGAAGGGAAAGGGAAAGGGAAGGGAAAGGAAGGGAAGGGGAAGGGAAGAGAAGGGAAGGGAAGGAAAGGAAAGGAAAGGAAAGGAAAGGAAAGGAAAGGAAAGGAAAGGAAAGGAAAGGAAAGGAAAGGAAAGGAAAGGAAAGGAAAGGAAAGGAAAGGAAAGGAAAATACCTCTTTCATTTATGTATTTTCTATGGCTATTTTTATGCAGTAGCTATTGAGTGGTTTTGATTGGTATCATGGCATACAAAATCAAACTGTTTACTATTTGTCCCTTTATAGAAGAGCATGATGGTACCTGATGTGCATGACTTTTAACTTGCATATGTCAATTACAGTCTTTTATGTCCATTTCAGTTGGAGAAACTGAAACTCAATGAGTTTAGATAACTCCTTTAAGGCAGTATAGGGAAGAATCAAAACTTAAACTCAGGTATGAATGATTCCAGTGAATATACCCATTCTATTATATCATAGTCTCTCATTCAATTATATATGATAACTTAAATAAGGCAAATCCCGTAATTATGATTATTGTAATGATTTGTCATGCAATAGATGTTGGAAGACAAAACTGGTTGACAGAATGTTGGAAATTTACCAGAAAATATGGGCATTCAATTGATACTTAAGATAAACGATATTTCTATACTATGAGAAGAGTCTGAACTATATTTTCCAGTCATATGTTTAACATCAATTCCTTGTTTGATACAAAGCAATAGGATATATCTCTATCTATCTATCTATCTATCTATCTATCTATCTATCTATCTATCTATGTGTCTATGATACTGTGCTGCAAGAAAGAAGTAGGTCAGCATCAAAAGCTATGTTCAGAGTAGGGAGAACCTATAGGTTTTAAATGGATATATGGTGTAAGAAATAACATTTTAACTACCCCTTGAAAAATAGTTAGAATTTAGACTTGTAATATTGTAGGGAAGGAAACCAGTACATTTGTAAAGAGCAGCTTATAGTTCATTTTTGCTAGAAAGTACTGTATACTGCAAGAAGTGTTGCTAAAAATAAGACAGGTGAAGATGGTCAATGTTAGGTCATAGAAGATCTTGAATGCTTAGTTAAGAAAATGCAAATAAATGAAGAAGGTTTATATCTAAGACCAACTGTCATAATTAGCCTAGAATTCAATTAATTCCTGAAAATGCAGGCTTTTTAATGCTAAACCAGCACAGTCTGGGGAAAGTTAGGTAGGTTGAGCACTTTATTTATAGTTTCACACACATAGACTCCCAGAGTAACATATATTCCTACACAAATAATACAGAACCATATACTTTCTAACCATATGTTAATATTTAATAAAAATAATCTAAAGGCTAATGAGAAAGAAAGTGATGAATTAATCAACTTGAATTCCCTTGAGAATGATGGGAGAATTAACTGCTGAATTTATTATCAATTATAATTCATTTTAGAAGATCACAGAATTACTGATATGCAATATAGTCACTATATAAAAGAAGTACAGACTAGAGAGACTAATTAATGAAACATCCGTTTCTAGGAAAGAAAAAAACATCAACAACAAATAATCAGGCAATCATCTCCTTGGTGAGATGGTTTTTTCAAGATGTACTTTATTTTAATCAAATTTTATCTCATTTTTTTTTGTTCTAGATTAATAGTTTTAAATTGCTACCAACATATTGGACATTACAAACTTTGATTACTTAAGGGCACTTGATACAACAACATTTAATTTATTCATTTTTTTGCTCATTTAATCACTCAAGCGAGTTTATGAGGGCCTACTAAATGTGGAAAAAATCAAGATCAGAAAAATAGCCTATCCTCAAGTATCTCAGGATCCCCTTAATAAAAGAAATATATAAACACATATTCATAAAGTAAAGAGACAAAAAAAAAGTAAAGTAATGAATGTACAGCATTTTGTGAGAAAAATAAATAATTTCTACTGTAAGTGAAGTAACAGAGAGGCTTCATGGAAGAGGTGATAAATAAGAGGAGTCTGCACAGATATTTAAGCATGTGTTAGTTTCACAGGAGAAGTGTGCTTACAAACTGAAGAAAGAATAAGGTATTGGAGTTAGATATGAGAATCAGTGCTAAATGAACAGGTGGGCAGCTAGGGCCTGATGAAACAGGTGAGGTTTTTTATAGAAAAAAAAATAGAGGAAGATGGTAGAAAATCAGTGCAATCCCAGGTTGGGTGTAGATCATGGAGAGAAGAATGTGCCTGCCAGACTGAAGAGCGATGACTGCAGATTGAGTCCCAGGAGTAAGGCACAGTCAAAAGGGTCACAGGTGCTCTAAAGCAAGGTCTGAAGAAAAGAAGTAGCAGATGAAGAGACTGTAGAGAAGATGGGCAGAATTAGAACACTGAATTCCAGCGCCAACCAGAAATGTAAGCATGCCTCTGCATTGTTGTGGAGATGGGAGGCTAGTGCCTGCATTCATACAAGCAAGCTGGCATTTTTTAAGAAAAGCAAGGGTTGGTTTGCTCTACAATGTAGCAATTCCACTTCTGCATATATATTCCAAAGAAAATGTACAGATTTATCAGGTGGATTTCACAGGTTCTTTATTTCAATGTTATTTGTGGCACCAAAACTTTGAAGACAACCTGGGCGAGTGTGGATAGAGAAAATGGGGAGGAGTAACGGGCAAATTAAAAACCACACAGAGCAACTTGAACGATTTGAAAGTGTAGTGCTTAGAACACAGCAAACAGTAGAAACAGTGACATTTATAACACAATTCTATTTTTTTAATTTTTTATTGATTAAAGATTACATATGTGTCCTTATCTCCCCATTGTCTCCCAACCCGCCCCCCCCCCCCATTCATGCCCTCACCCACCTGCTGTCTGTGTCTACTGGTTAGGCTAATATGCATGATATTAAGTCCTTTGGTTGATCTCCTCCCTTACCCCCACCCTCCCCTACCTTCCCTCTGAGGTTTGACAGTCTGAAAGATGCTTCTCTGTCTCTGTTTTTCTTTATCAGTTTTATATATATATTAAATACACTTG
>PVJN01048658.1:0-15521 GCA_004026805.1 Lasiurus borealis
AAAGTTGCATCCTGCAATTTATCCAATACTCTATGGGTTACACAGGTCAGTTGTGTTCAGTGTGGAAGGAGCTACACAAACACCCACATCCTGGGAGGTGGGGCCTCCTGGAAGACTGGCTAGCATAATAGCCTTTGCAAAAACAAAGCCAGCAAACTGCAGACTGAAAATACCCTCTCAGAAAGCAGTCCCGTATAGGTTCAAGTCTTGTTTTTTGAGAGGTCTGCCATAAACATGCCTCCCTCCATTTTTGAAGACAGAAAACAGCAGTGGGACAGAAAGAATTCTTGTTTACTTTCCCAAGACTATTTTCTACTATAGCAGTGTTATAGTTGTTGGTGGAGACAAATGTTTTATTTTCTTTTTTAAAAAATATATTTTATTAAATTTTTACAGAGAGGAAGGGAGAGAGAGAGAGAGAGAGAGCTAGAAACATCAATGAGAGAGAGACTTCGATCAGCTGCCTCCTGCACGCCCCACACTGGAGATGTGCCTGCAACCAAGGTACATACCCTTGACAGGAATCGAACCTGGGACCATTCAGTCCACAGGCTGACACTCTATCCACTGAGCCAAACCGGTTTCAGCGAGACAAATGTTTTCAAACTTTATTGATTTTTGTACTTCTATACTGAAAATGTATAGTGTATATGTTCTTCATAAATGTATATTTACTTATACATTCTATACGCTAACATATATTAAATATTATGGACTCTTATTTCTTTTGATAAAAATTAATATAAAAATAAGTTTTACTATTTTCTCCCATAACTTAATGAGTACTTTTTACATCACATTGTCTACATGATGGTTAGGTGAAAGTAATTGTTTCACTTAAAGAAAAAATGAAGGAAAAGAAGCAGTGTATGATAAAGAATTCAAACAGTAGTGGTCAAAATGTCTACCCCATAGGAAGATAAGCAAGGTGTGACTTATTCCAGTAGATTTTCTTTTTTACTTACCAATGACAAATCTCTCCATATCTATGTCTCATTTGCACTTTGTGGTTTTAGAACCTGGATAGCATATTCAACAGCCAGTATTTCTAGAAAATCTATAGATAGTATTAATTTTCCTCTAGTATTTCTCATGGTACAAAAGGAGAAATCTCACATGTAAACTGGGTGATGTCCTAAATATATTGAAGATTGTAGAATAATAAGTGTCAATGTCTCAAAGTTACTAGATTTGATAGCTATTTGGAAATATGGCAATATCCCACTTCTATCCCAGAGTATATCTATTACTTGACCTGTGGGCATCAAAGGAAGAAGAAAAAAAATAAAACAATTTTTTAAATAATTATCTCTTCCTTTGGTCAACCCAGGATTAAGAACAGAAAAGTAAGAGAGAATCTGTTGAATATAGACTTTGTTTTTACAAAGTTATGCTCTTCCTGTGACTAAAAACCCCAGTGGAATGCAGAAATTACTAAATGACTCCAAAGTAAATTTTTTTTCATTGTGTTCATTTAAGTGTGCTTTTTATAGACATGGCCCCTTGTGGTAAAAAACTCTTCTGCATTTTAGAAATCAGACAACAGCATTAGCCTTTGTCTGAATGTTAGCGTATCTTCATATGTGGCACACACACAAATTCTATTTCTTTATTGAATAGTCGTAGTTAGTGCATTTTAAATAATCACACGTGTTTGAAAAGAGCCCTAAATGGGTAGATTCACATTCAACCACAATTACTTTGTGTATATTTTAACTTTAACCCCCACCCCAAAATTATGAGACATAACTTAACCAGAATAACAAATTTTCTTGACAAAGTAAAAATATCAGGGAGAGCTTTGTGCCTTATTTTTATTTCCCCCCTCTAAATACAAAAATTCAGGAGGAATACCAGGTTGCATCCCTGTTCAGCTTTAGACATCTTTCTCTCCTAATGTCTAAAGATGGTTATTGATTTTAATGTGCAACTTTCTCATTGTACTTTTGTAAACTGGAAAAAATATGTTGTGTTGGCAATGGTGATGTCTGTAAAATATAAGCTCCTCTTTATGTTTTAAAATGCTATAACTATTAGGGGGAGAACCAGTGGTATGGACTCTTTATAGATTTCACTTTCAAAAGAAAGCTACTATTTTTTTTCTGGATAAGGAAAAAGTTATCTTAGTTTTAGAAATTTAGAGAGGAAATATGCTGAAATGATCATAAGAAAACTTCTTGGAGAAGTGGGTAGATAATGTGTTACTTGCTTCCTTAATTTTTTATAATGACCTGATTATTAATTTATAATGAGGAAAAAATGTAGAATTGAAAACAAGTACGAATGAGGTAGTTCATGATGGTGCCTACATAATGTAAAAAGCATCACATATTTTAAAATTGAGATAACTGGATTTTGGAGATCCAACACAGAATTGGAAAACCAAATAAGGCAAGTATTAGTTTAGGCTTTAGGAGTGAATACTTTCTGTCTTTGACAATTGTAGGCAAATTTCAGGATAGATGTTCATACAGGGCCAGACTATAAATGGATTATAGTCACTCCCCTGAGTAGTTTTGTTTTCAGATAAATTTAGAAAAAATCCTCGATCTCTTCCTGAATGCACATCAGTGAAGCTGGGAATCATTCCAACAGAGCATAGAGGGATTTATCCAGAGCCTGAACTTCTGTTATACTAGGAATGTCAGATAAGTACTTGGGCTAAGAACATCACTATCAGTGCCTTTACTAGTCTCTATAGTACGTTGTGCATTTTAGCTACATGTGAGAACTTTATGTCCTCAGGTCAGAGAAGAGGTTGGAATCATCTCCTTCATAGGTAACAAATGATTTAAAAATAACTGGCCTTGCAATTCCTTCTACAAATGGGAGGCCTTAAATATTACAGTCTTCAAAGACAATCAGAAAAGAAAAAAGTAACAGACCAATAATATATAAGAAGAATCTAAATAAATTTCAATGGCTAAAATGTGAAAAAAAAGGATATAGTTTGAGTTTACTACATATTAGTGAGTGGTAAAAATAGTAAGACACTAATTAAGAAGAAAAGAAGGAAGAAAAAAACAATTATAAAAATCAATTTAAAGCTTATAGTTTGGTTCAAAGACACATACTCATATAGTATTATTCTGTATTAATGGGCCCTACTTTTGCACCATATGACAGCATTGCTAAGAGAGTTTGGTCACACTAATGAAACTTAACTCAAGACATGGTAAATACAGAAAACAATGTTTCAAGTCTTAAAGACTTAGTGTAGCTAACTCAAAACTAAAGCCAAAAATAATGACGTGATCATTTACCACCCCTACTACCACAAAAGCTGAATTCCCTGGGACTGCAGCTTGAGAGATCTTTGTAAAGAGTATTTAAAAATTTCTGCTAGTGCTTCTACTGTGATGTCCATTTGCTCTAAATTGCTCAAGATGTACTGTATACATACAAATGATTCTTGTTCTCATCCTATAACTGAGAATATAGTTCAGAAAATGAAATGTATAGTAAATAACGTATTTTAGGCTCATGTTGGGGTTATGTCAACTTTAATAATAAAAAGAGCTAGCATTTCTGTAGTAGTTCTTCTGAGCCTGGTATCACCATAAGCTTGTAAGTGTGTAAACTCTTACTATACAGTCTAATCCATATAACAGCCATGGAGTCAATGCTGTTATTATCCTTATCCCGCAGGTGAGGAAACTAAAGTCACTCAGAATTTGAATCCTAACCATCTGATTCCAGAGTCAGTGGAACTATTTCCACTTAGTTCTTTGTGTTCCAGTTTCAGTAGCTGTTTTGGTTTCCTTTTTCTCTCCTCAAATGAGTCATGCTATTTTCCCCCTTAGGGTGTCTATTCTTATTAAATTAATTACTTTTCCTATCTTTACCTAAGCCAGATCTGCTCAGTTTCAGATATGATTTTAAATGATTTTTTTTTCCAGAGGAGCTTTCTTAGTACCCTGGACTTCACTTTCATGCCAATTAATATGATTGTAATAAAATAATCTTGACCTTGGTCATATAACGTCTGTATTGTTGCCTGTAATGTTAACTCTTGAGGGAGCCATGGACTTTGTTCAGCTTAGCGTTTTGAACAAAGTGGGTGTTTAGTAAATAGCTGTTGAATGAATAAATGAATGAATGAATGAAATGGAGGAAACCTGCATTTCTGTGCTTAATTGAGAGCATAAAATCCAGAATATATACTGTGAACTTTATGCTCTCAATTAAGCATTATATGTGTGTGTGTGTGTGTGTGTGTGTGTGTGTGTGTATTATGGACTTTGTTTACATTCAATGAAATAGAAGCTGGCACATTTTTAAAGCATAATTACATTTTTTGTGGGTTTTTTTTTTTGCATGCTATTTTTGCTCTTCTCTGATAAACTTAAAAGCTTTACCCCTGTCTTTATTCTCTTATGGTTAATTTTTTTTTAATTCAAGCCATAGACCTACTTTATTAATAAGCTTTACATTTAGTATGAATCAAACTGGTTGGAAACTTAGTAATTTTCCATTCATTGGTTAAATTCTCTGTGAATATTTCCTTTCATAATGAAACTATTTCAACTTAATGAAGTGTTAGTTACTGGAACAAGAATTATAGCCTCAAACGAATTAATGGTCCCACCAAATTGTGCCGGCTCTAACCACAGTGCTATTGGTGGTTGAGGGGCCAGGGAGGTTTTAAAAGGCCAAAGACTGGGGGAGGGCCACCTATCATTCCCAGGAGTCCCAGTGCCGTGGAAACACAAAGTTAAGATAGATTTTAAAGTTGAAACAAAGTAAAACAAAATGATACCCCCCCCAAAAAAGAGAGAGAATTTTATTTCACAAGACCTTAAGCTAACTATTTGTGCAAAACCAAAAAATCCTGGCAAGTTTATTAGCATTAAATCCTATTTGATCTCAGTACCATAGGGTTTCCAATGAAAAATATCTCCATTCAGACTTTGGTAAGCAGACTATCTTTAGGAAAAACATCCAAATGCATAGCATTCCTTTACTTTCTGTTAGAATTGGTTCTTATTAATTTTTTTCTGGTGAAGGGAGTAATAATTGTACTTTTGGATATTGATATGCCAGGGAAATAGCACACATTTTGTTTTCTTATATCAATGAAAAAAAAGAAAGAAATAAACTGTTCACATCTGTATGAAAAAAATCTCTGATTTTATGTAGGAAATTAAGAGATCGGTGTTTGCTAAAGCGTATCTACAATAAAAAAAATAAAAGAAAAGTAAACTAGCTTTTTAGTTGTAAAAATTGACTTAGAAGATAAAGAGAACCTAAACAGATTTATAAATATTTTTGTCATAAATTTGAATTTACTTATCATAGAATGAAATATTTGTTTACAGTTTGCTAAATACAGGTGAGATTATGTAAATAAGGATAGTGTGGAAAGTAGAAATAACTCGTGACAGTATCATTTAAATATTTGATTTCTGTCCCAATGAGAATAAAAGGAATATTGTCATTTTGCTTTATAAGCCTTTCTAAATAGAGCAAATATTGTGAATAGTATGTTAGATTAGAAAATGTTATGTTATTATTAATGACCCAAATGTACTTCAATAAATTTCTTAATGATATATTCATTATATTTCCAGATTTAAAATCAATTATGGTTCTCTTTCTAGTCTAGAATTCTATATGTACAAAATTTAGACCTTTTATAGAAAACAGAAATATTGTTATTGTTTATGAATTTGAACTAGATCTTGATTATGTTCCTAGGACAAATTCTAGCCTATTCTTTATATATATAATCTAGCCTATTCTTTATATATATATAAAGAACCGGTTTGGCACTAGCCTATTCTTAAAACTGACATTGAATAAATGTTTTAGGGTATAAATATTTATAATAAATATTTTCCCTCTTTATATAAATTCAGTTCTCTTTTAGTTAATAGGAAACATTTCTTAGGCTTACTGATAAAATTTCCGTGTGCTCATATCCTGAAAGTGTATAAAAACTGTTAACCAGAGATGGGGTAGTTAATATGGCACTTGTATCTGTCAGCTCGGAGATCATGCCATAAAAGGTTTTATCATTACTAATGACTAAATTATCAGATAGATAATGATACTTTTAGGTGGTCAATTCATACTTTTATTTTTAACTTAATCATGTTGACTTGGTCTTGAATGTTTTAAAACTTACCTCTATTTTATAACTCAATTTTATTTTGAATTGAAGGAGAAATCAAGACACTTCTTTTATTCCAGTTGAACATTTGTCTTTTCTCTACTAACATACTAATAGTGTATTATCAAATTATAATGGTAGTTCTATCTGCTATTTGATGCTTTCTGTAGAAAGTAGTCCTCTTGTAATTATTTTCACTTTTCTCTATTTTTTTTCTGGTATCTTCTAACATTTTTATTAAAAAATAGTTATAGAATTTGGGTCTGTATTTATATCTAAGTGTGTAATGCTTATCTGTGAATTTTTTTGTAGGATGATAGTCCCACTGTATTTTTGTTATTCTCAACATAATTATTAATAACTAGGGGACTGGTGCATGAAATTTGTGCAGTGGGTAGGGGGGAGGTCCCTCAGCCCAGCCCGTGTCCTCTCGTAGTCTGGGACCCCTCAGGGGCAGTCCGTGTGCCGGCTTGTGGATGGATGGCCTTCTGCTGCTGCATTGCCTGCTGCTTGAGCTTCAGCAGCTGCTGCGCGTGCACAGAAGGGCCACCATGGTTGGTCCTGCAAACACCATGGAGTGAGGGGGTCAAGTGCAGAGGCAGGCTCACCCTGAGTTCCCTGCATTTCCTTGAGTCACTGAGTTGTTCAGACTGACTGTCTCCTACAGAGAACAGCACCAGGATCGGGCCTAAGCTGGCAGTTGGACATCGCTCTCACATTCCAGGAACCCTCATGGGATGTAGCAGTGTGCCAAGTGGCAGGTGGCCAGGGGGGAGCCCACATCAGGGCTGGGCACCACGCTGCTCAAGCTCACCGTGGCTTGCTTTGCCTGCTGCCATCGCTCAGTAGTGCCGCCATGGAGTCGGGAGAGGCTCTTGCTGTGGCAGCTTTACTTGCCAGCCATGATCCCGGCTTCTGACCGAGCAGTGCTCCCACTGTGGGAGCACACTGACCGTGAGAGGACAGCTCCTGCATTGAGCATCTGCCACCTGGTGGTCATTACTTGTTATTGCTACTGTCCGGTTGTCCAGTCATAATGGTCACTTAGCCTTTTATATACATATATAGATTAGAGGCCCAATGCATAAATTTGTGCAAGGGGCTCAGCTCTTGCTGCTGTGGCGGCTGCCTCTGCATTGGCCTCTGCCACCGCGGCTTCATCCAGAAGGTCATCTGGTCTAATTAGCATATTATGCTTTTATTATTATAGATGCTCTCTTTTATACTAGAAAGTGCCCCAGCTTGGACAATACATATAATCACCTTAATGTTACCATCTTAAGCAAAATATCCAGAATTTTTCAAATAGTTTCACTTGGTTAACTTCCCAATTGATATTTTAATTTCCCTAACAACTTTTATTCACCACAGAAGCTGATGTTTCAGTTTTACTTTCCATGATGTATTTGCCTTATTTTAAAAAGAAAATTATTTTTTAATAATAGCAATTCCGTATCTTTGATCTCCACACTTTGAAATGCTCGTTGGGTATTAACTCACAAATTGAATGAATGAATTAAATGGAACAAGACTGAATTTCTGTGCTTAAATGAGAGCATAAGATCCAGGAGATAATATATGTATTTTAAAGAAAACAAAATATATATATGCATTCAATTTTAATGAAATAGAAGCGGACACATTTTTAAAACTTAATTATTTTTTGTATAGCATTTTTGCTCTTCTTTGGTAAATTTGAAGCTTATAAGTATACTCAATTTTTATTCATTTCTGATGAAAAATTCAAATTAGTTTTCACTGATTAAATCATTTGATTTTATGCCATCAAGCCATGAGAGGGAGTTGAGAGGTTGGGTCTGAGGAAAGGAGGATTACTGAAAAATAGGTTTTTGAAGTCACCATTCCTCCACCTTTGGTTCTCAAGATTCACTACCTTAAAGAGCTATCATTTACTTTCCATCATTCAGGGAGAGTAAAAACATTAACATACATTGTTAATTTACTGAAATAAAATATTTTTCTTTGGAGAGAGCCAAATAAATGCAGTATTTATTCTAGGTCAGTCACACTACATAATTACACATTCACCCAGATTTTTTTTTATTAAAAAGAGTGTTCAATTACAGATTTGAGGATGAGGGATAAGGAATAAGTATTGAGGAACTATACAGAGTAGTATAATAAATTATTATTATGGAAGCCCCGCATGAGAACTATCAGGAAGAGAAAATAAAGGCTATAATAGAGCAATAGATCCAAGATTTGGCCCAGAAGAAATGCCTAAGACAGGGTTACTATGGTGGACCAGTACAACTAGAAGAAATTTATGGTTTGTTTATAATAGGGTTTTCATGTATCTGGAATTCAATGGGTACTTTGATAAAAGGAAAAAGAAAATTAGAAATCATATAAATTATGAAAATACGGAGACTGAATAATCACAAATGGAATATAATTATAAGGAATGCAATGAGTAAAAGTATGTATTATAGAAATGTGGACTCTACACCTAAATTCTGAGAGGAAGTGGAAGAGACAAAGATCACTTGAGCCAAGTTGGGAATGTGAGTGCAAGGCTTTTGGCTATCTCTGAAGGTGTAAACCACATGAAGCCTTTTAATAAATTCCATTGTAGCAAAAGCTCATAAGGGCATATATTTTCTATCCTTTATACATTGCTGGCTGAACCCGGAAGAAACACTTGGCAAATATAAAGCTTTAATGTGCAAAAATTTTAAAAAGAACAATAAAAAGTTTCTTTCAAAGCATTTTCCATCCCCTTGATGTCCCTCTGCCAAGAAAAAATTCTAGCCTTGGGTGATTTCACCCTGTGTATTAAAGCTTTGGCAAGGATTACTGTCAAAGAGATTGAGTGGGTGTTCTTTTGGAACTGAAATTATAAATGTGTGCTAGATGTCAGAGGTCATCTTTCTGTCTATTCTGAAAATGTTCTAAGATCCTAAATACCAAGAAATATGTAGCAGGCAAGGAGAGAAAAATAAGTAGATAGATGTGGAGAAGGCTTGGGGAATTTAAAGAATACCACTTCTTGTCTCCTCTAGCATGTATGACTTGATAGAAAGTCATAAATACTTGTCAGGAAGGTAAAAATATTGGGATCTAACATGAAGTTCAGACCAAAGTTACCCTTGCCTATTATTTGAGTGTACCTATCTATAAATCACATTCTTTATATCTACATTCTAAATCAAAAATTTTTCTTTTCACATTCTGAACAGAGAACATGTTTTTGGCTTACATATGAGACTACTTTTTCAGTTTTTGTCTTCCTTATGTTATATTATCTGAGAAGAGATTCAATCTTCTGCTTTCAATATAGTTTGACCTAAAAAAATAATTGTTCAAGTAATGGAGATGGGCTAGTCAAGAAGAATAACTATCTCAGGAGGAGAAAATGTCTATGATTAATCTATGGTATAGAACTAAAATATATATGAATATCCTATCTAATAAAAAAGTAATATGCAAATTAACCCCAAACAAGATGGCTGTGGCCACGGTGCGAGCAGGAGGGAGGCTTGGGTTTCCCCAGCGATGGAGGAAGCCAAGCCTCCCCTTAAGGCTACAAGTTTCAATTATAGAAGATAAATAAATCCCAACAAAAATGGCTACCACCACGGAGCAAGCAGGAGGCTTGGCTCTTCTCCAGGCTACAAAGTTTCAATTGTAGAAGATAAATAAATTCCAGATACCAGGACCTCCACTTGGGTCACCGGGGGAAGGGGGGGGCACGTGGCAAGCCTACAAACCACTACAGGCCCCTTGTCCAGGCCACTCCATGCCACAAGGAAACCCATACCTTGATCCAGGACACCCTTTAGGGAAAACCAGCTGGCTCCCACCCATGCATCAGGCTTCTATCCTATCTAATAAAAGAGTAATATGCAGATTTGAACATCACTCCAACACACAAGATGGCTACCCTCATGTGGACACAAGATGGCCACCACAAAATGGCCAGCAGGACAGGGCAGTTGAGAGGACCAGGCCTGCAAGGGAGGGCAGTTGGAGGCAATCAAGGCTGCAGGGGAGGGCAGTTAGGGGTGGCCAGGATGGCAGAGGAGGGAAGTTGGGGGTGACCAGGCCTTTAGGGAAGGACAGTTGGGAGTGACCCAAGCCTGTAGGGGAGGGCAGATAGGGGTGACCAGGCCTACAGGGAAAGGCAGTTAAGGTTGACCAGGCCCACGGGGGAGGGCTGTTAGGCATCAATCAGGCTGGCAGGGGAGTGGTTAGTGGGTGATCAGGCTGGCAGGCAGAAGTGGTTAGTGGCAATCAGGCAGGCAGGCAGGCAGATGAGCAGTTGGGAGACAGCAGTCCTGGGTTGTGAGAGGATGTCCAACTGCCCTAAAATGGGGGTCCCAAATTGGAGAGGGTGCAGGCTGGGTTGAGGAACTCCCCTGCCCCCCATGATGAATTTCATACACAAGGCCTCTAATGCATGCACACACATACACACACACACACACACACACACACACACAGATATACCTTGTATAATAAAAGCCTAATATACTAAGTATCTGGTCATGTGGTCATCCATTCAGCCAATCAAAGCATAATATGTTAATGATATGCTAAGCCCGCTCAACCACTCACTACAATGTACATTGACCACCAGGGGGCAGATGCTGCTGGTTAGCTTGCTGCTGGATCCACCCAATTGGGATTGAGTGAGAGGGGCCGGACATACCCTGGAGTCCTCCCTCAAGTCCCTCCCCAGATGGCCAATCTCCCACATCCCTCCGTGGCCCTGATCATACAATGGTGAGGTCCATCAGCCTGGTCTGCACCTTCTCGCAATTCAGGTCCCTTAGAAGGATGTTGGAGAGCCAGTTTCCACCTAATTCTATAAGCTAGGCTGAGGGGCCCCATTGGTACACAAATTTGTGTACCAGGCTTCCTGTGTGTGTGTGTGTGTGTGTGTGTGTGTGTGTGTGTGTACACATATTCAAGTAAAAATAATGGCATTCTCGTGTGGTTGTCCATTCAACAAATCAAAGCATAGTATGTTAAATATTAAGCCTCAGCAGAACATAGTTTAAAAAAAAGTAAGGTTACTGGACAAATCATACTACAATTCTTTCAACCTAAAATGCAGTAGAGTCATTTAAAAGCAAAACAATTACAAAGTCTTTTGTATGATTATTCAGAGACTAATTATTACCAGGCTTTGTCTGTATCATTTTAGTGATAGACAAATGTTAACCTGATTTTACCTTGTCTATGGCTACCCAGAATAGAGACTATATTCCTTAGTCTCCCAAGTGCCTATGTGTGGTTATTTGACTAAGTTTTCCTAATTTGTAACCTCTTAAGTAATATAGAAGTCAAAATGACTTTACACAAAAAATGAAACTATAACAGAAATAAAAAAAAGTACCACTCTAGCAGTAAAAACACCAACTAATGTCAAAAGATCACTTGAGATATATTTAAATAATCAGTAGACTACTGAGATAAAGAAGGTGCAGCAGCTCTTGGTCATTGGAGAAAAGAATTTTTAAATAAGAACTTAAGTTCAACTTTGACAGTCATTGTTGACAGTTGACCATATGGAATGATAGAAGAGTTTGCATCAAAGCATTTGATATTTTGAGCTTGTGAGACCAAATGAATGGTGGTGTAGAAGAAAGAGTAAAGTTTGAGTTGCTCCATTTTGCTGAGTAAGATTCCAATAAATTCCAACCTTCAAAAAGTGTATATGCTTAGATTTTATGAGGATAAGCCAAGCAATATCTCAGTTGGAATAGCTCTAACAGGTAAAAAATAATGGCTATTTCTGGTCGTTAGCATAATGATGACTTGCTTGCATTTAGTTAAAAACTGGGTATACTTCTAAGTTGGTACATTATCCTGTAAAGACTGAATTTTCTTGAGGCACATACCTGCTTACAAGGGAATATCCATTTAGCTTTGATCTAAGGCTGAGTGTTTTATCTTCTATCTCCTCCTAGATGTAGAAACATCCCCAAAAGTTGGCATTGAAAGCTACCCAGAGGCAAGAGGAGCTAGCTTTCTATCTTTTGCTTTTTTTTTGCATTTAAATAAAGATTATACTAAATTTCATAGCATTTCTAGATTTTATTCATGATCTAAACTTTAATCAATTAAACCTTTTATTTACTTTTACAAATATCTGCTACTTTAAAGTATAATTTCATCTGTATTTCATAGATTCCAGATTCTATAATGACCTAAGGTCAGCTCTGGTAATTGGTCGACTGCCTTAAAGTTTTATCTTTTCTCAGTGAGATGTTAAAAGAAAATATTGGGGAAATTCATTAAAATTGATTCAGAAATTTTTTGAAACTTGTGCTTGAAATGTGGTGCTGGATTATAGTGTAATTCTCAATGTGATGGTTCTCTGAAACATGTTGTCTTTAATTCCATACATCCTCTGGCTATAACCACAGTATGTTTGCTCTGTTACTTAGGGACAAAAATGTACACATTCTAAATACAGCTTTAAAAAGAACTACCTGTGCACAAGAATGAAAAGAAAAGGACCTGGGGCTTAGTTGAGTAAGCTCTGAATGAGTCAGCAATATGATGCTATTATGGAAATAAGCCTGCCTGGTTTAATGTAGAGAAAATAACACAACATACAGGAGGTTGTGAGGTAATCTTTCATTTTATTTTTTAATATTCAGAAAGATGTGTGAAAGTGGAAACTTATCCTTAAAAGAATGAAAGTGATTATACAAAGAATGGCTAATGTGATTGATTTGTGGGTTTAGGGAAGAACAAGGCATGTTTTGATTATGGTCTTTATCTATGCTAAGATATTAAATCAAGGATGTTTTTCGGAACAGTTACTCCCTATGATTCTGGACAACAAAATACAATAAGTTATAGTAAAAATAAAGGAAGGAAGATTAGAATTAGGCACAAGGAGACATTTTTTTTTAATGTGAAGGTGATGGAATTCAGAACCAAGGGAAATAGCAGATGTTGAGATTACATTTATTAGTGGCTCAACAAATCTTTCCCTTTTCTCATATCTCTTCCCTTTCTGTGGTCTCCAAGAGTCTACATATTGTTCTGGTTGATTCAACATACAACAGGTTGTGAGGTAATCTTTAATTTTATTTTATAATACCACATACAGAAGGTTGTGAGATAATCTGAAGGATCTAACCAGATGATCTTCTCAAACGTCTACCTCTTCTCTGCCCCCGTCTCTCTAGTCTCTGTGTTTCCACAGAAAGTGGTTGGCTGTTTGGGTGAAAATGGACACAGACTGGAATGATGTGTCCTTGAAGGAAGGGGCTCCTAGAAAGCTTGGAAACTTCTTCAATTGGAATTTATTTATTTATTTATTTATTTATTTATTTACAAATATATTTAAATTGATTTCAAAGAGGAAGGGAGAGGAGAGAATGATGGAAACATCAATGATGAGAGAGAATCATTGATTGGCTGCCTCCTGCATACCCCACACTAGGGATCGAGCCTGCAACCCAGACATGTGCCCTGACTGGGAATCGAACTGTGACCTCCTGGTTCCCAGGTTGACCCTAAACCCCTGTGCCAGGCATCTCTGGGACATTTTTAAAGTCTCCAGTAGACTATGATAAACAATTAGAATCAGGGAGACCAACCTAGGATAAATTAAATTGGAATGGTTAATCAACTTAGCAGCTATGAAACCTCCAAATTAAGATCACTGCATTGTCCTGTCTTGTTGAACCATAAAACTTGTCTAGAGGAAGTCTCAGTTCTGAAAGAAAACTTCCTTTACATTTATTTGTTTTATTTAATTTTAGGTATGTATAGCGATCCTTAAACATATCCTAAATATCCCTTTTTATACAAATGCTGTATAAGATTGAGGGTCTAATCACAGAGGGTCTCTCTGAAACCCTCCCAGACTTCCAAAGATGCTCCTAGAATATCTTATGGCAGACCAGTTATAACATTAATATGCCACTTCACCGAGGAAGGAAAATGCTTTCTAAATGGGTATTTTTGACCATCAGAAAAACTTCAGGGTTTTTGACAATTTTGAGAGACAAGCTGGATATAAAGGAGGCAATAATGAAATCCAGAGGTTTAGGATTAAATCCTGGAATGTTTCTCTTTTCTTAGTGACAGATCTGCTGGCCTCAAGTAAACTGTTTTTGACTATCTGAATTCATTAATCTCTTGAGAATTTAGTTTTTGTTTTGTTTCATTTTGTTTGTGATTTTGTTTTTTTTTTACTAGAAGGAAAAACCAGAGGAAGACATTAACATACTTTGGAGATCAAAAATACTGATTTGTGTTTCCTTCTCTTTCTAAAATGTACATTTTGGGGGAAAATATTAGAACACATAAATGAAATAAAAACACACAGACAGATTTATAGGGGCGTCCAGCCTTCAGTTCCAGTCCTTTAGCAGCATGTTTCTCACACGGAGACACGCATACGGCCATGGTAATGTCTGCGGTACAAGGCAAAATAAGATTTGTGAGGTCGTCAGGGAAGATAAAATTTTCTAGTTGTGGTTTCCATGTGACTCTGGGACTCTTTTGTGTATTGCTTTAAAAAGAAAAAAGACAAATGTCACTGTTTAAGTCCTCAGGCGATTTCAGAATTTGAAGTTATTGATTCTCAATTTATTTTCTCCTTGGCTATTGTGCTTTGTGCTGAATAGACTGGACTCTTTAACAATCTCGTTCCATTGTGGTTTCTGAAGCTCGGAATCTCTGCCTCATGGAGTTTCTTCTACAGCTCAGGCCTCCTCCACTCTCCTTTCTGTTATTGCTTCTTGCCAAGCCTTGGGCATGAGATAAATTGCGATATGTAAAAGACTTGACACTTTGGATCTCTTTTTGGATTTAGCTTGGCAGGCTGTAAGGAACACTTACAATGAAAGTTTCCTGTACAAACCTGAGTCCCCACCTGCATTTCTGGAGTCCCTGGAACCTAAAGGATCCGTCTCTAAGCTTCCCTCTTTTGAGCTAGGCTCCTGCTATTCTGCCTTCTCTCCAGGACCATTGAGACACGAAGAGAAGTTTCTATCTGGGGGGTGACATTTCCTGAGCTATAATTCTCATAGAAATGTTCTATGTCAGTTTACAATTTAGCATCTAATATTGCTTTTCCACTGGCAAAGAATGCATATATAAAATTGAAAGCACTTAAAAATATTAAAATTCAAGGTTAAATGACTTATTTCTGGTCTACCTGTCTGCCTTCCTTCTTCTACCATCTGTCTCTCCCTCTCCCCTCCTACCCTCCCTCCTATCCTTCTTCTTTTCCTCCTTCTCCTTCCTTCCTTTTCCTCCCTCCCTCCCTCTCTCCCTTCATCCCTCCCTTGTCCCCTCCCTTCCTTCCTTCCTCCTTTCCTTCCTTCCTTCCTTCCTTCCTTCCTTCCTTCCTTCCTTCCTTCCTTCCTTCCTTCCTAGCAAATTTATTTGTAAAAAATTAGCATTATCTTACTTT
>PVJN01048659.1:0-15520 GCA_004026805.1 Lasiurus borealis
CACACACACACACAGCACACACACAGAATCACACACATACACAGAATCACACACACACAGAATCACACACATACACAGAATCACACACACACACAGAATCACACACACACAGAATCTCACACACACACACACACACACACACACACACACACGCACGTCGGGAGCGGAATGTGGGGAGGCTCCCTCTTGGAGGTGTCTGGGAAAGGTTTAAGTGTAAGCTGAGAGCAGGGTGTGAAAATATGTGAAAATACCAGGGGAACCAAAGCCCAGCCCGGTCACCTGAGAAGAATGGGGAGAGAGTGTTTATGTTCCGGCGCTGGCCCGGGGTGCAAGCCCTCCCCCCACCCCCCACCCCCGGTTTCTCGCCTGCTGTCTTTCCCAGGTACTACTACAAAACAGGGATCCTGGAGCGGGTCGACCGCAGGTTAGTGTACAAGTTTGGAAAAAACGCGCACGGGTGGCAGGAGGACAAGCTCTGATCGGCCCCGTCGTCCGGCTCCGGTGCACGGATTTCTGTTTTAAAACCATCAGGTCGCCACGGACACTTGCAAGTCTTTCGGTTTTCGGTTTGTTTGTTTTCGAAACGTGCGAACGCGCTGATAAAGTTTCTCCCGGTCTCGGCTTACACTGGCATTCAGAGTTGTTGTTGTCTACTCTCGGCTGATGGCAGCAGCCCTTCAGAAATCCCGCTGCCGGTTTTTACCCGAGGGGAGGGGGGGGGTCTTTCCCGGTACTTTGAGCAAACACCTCTTCCCTATGGGAGAGGGTGCAGCTCAGAGAAAAGGACCCCGCTCTGCCTCACTCACCCGGTGCTCCCATCCCCCAGCTCCCAAGTCCCTGCACACTCCCCTCACGAAGGGAAGACACGATTTGTTCATATTTCGTGTGACAGGAAGGGGTGGCGTGTGCTGAGACAAACACACTGTGGGCTTTACATCGCTACAATAAAATTCCGGGGAAAAGCTTCTTAATTAGCGCGAGGGCTAAGCCGTCCAGCTGGCACAGCCCCGGGCCGGGCGTAGGTTAACAGGACGTTTCTCAACCAGCACATCTTTGCAGGCCACTCACCAGCACTCCCACGGCCTTCCTTGCGGAATTAGACACACTTACCAGGAGACACATTCTTTATTCTTGCTGAGTTTATTCCCTCTCCTGCTTGGGTTTATTCCCTCTCTTCTCCTGCTTGGTGGATGGAGTGGGGGGAGGGGGTCATTGGACAGACAAAGGCACTTGCATCAATTTCCAAATCACGGCTGTGTCTGCAACTCAAGCTGTCAACGCGATGCACATAATCCTTTGACTCTGTCCGGGCCCAATGGCAAGGTCCCTGACAACTCGATAATGGCCAATGAAATTTGAGTCTCTTTTGTTTGGCCTTCCTACCTGATGTGTCCTCAAGCTTACGTGTGTACCCAAAACACACTTCTTTGACAAACATGTTCCCAGTCTCATCGGTCACTAGTAGGTAAGCCACTAGGTCAGTGGTTCTCAACCTTCCTAAGGCCGTGACCCTTGCATACAGTTCCTCATATGGTGGTGACCCCCAACCATGAAATTTTGCTACTGTGATGCATCGTGATGTAAATATCTGCATTTTCCGATGGTCTTAGGTGACCCCTGTGAAAGGGTCATTCGACCCCCAAAGGGTCGCGACCCACAGGTTGAGAACCTCTGCATTAAGTGGACTTCTACTTCACCAGAGCAGGAAGCTTCGTGTGGCGAGCCACTGCCCCACGGTCCTGCGCGGAGGGCCCCATGCTTAGAGTTTAACCTCAAAAGTAACTGATGTGAGCCCAGCCAGAGTGGCTCCGTGAGCTGAGTGTTGTCCTGTGCACCTAAAGGTCCCCAGTTCAATTCCAAGTCAGGGCACACACCAGGGTTTCAGGTTCCATCCCTGGTCGGGGCACAAAGGGGAGGCAACCAATGGATGTCTCTATTCCTCTCTCTCTCTCTCTTTCTCTCTCTCTCTCTCTCCCAACACCCTCTCTCTCTGCATGTCTTCGGGTGAGGCTTAAAAAAATAAAAAGGAACTTGTTTTTAAAAAAATGTGAATTGCTGTAAAATAATCTATTTTTGGACTCATGTGTTTCCCAGATGGATATAGTTTGTAAACAATGTGAATAAAATATTTAACACGTTGAACTGTCTCTGTTTGTTAACTTCAGCTGGGCATATACCCAGCAAAGCACTGGCAGCCTAAACCTTTGATGACCCTTCTGTTATCTAGCTTCAGAGATGGGGATTTTTAAAGTGCCCCAAGATAGGCAAGAAATACATGGAGTAATTCTACCTCCATAAGACAGAGGTCCCCTCAAAAAACAGCCCTAGGCAGTATGGCTCAGTGGATAGAACGTTGGCCTGTGGACCAAAGGGTTCCGGGTTCCATTCCAGTCAAGGGCACGTACCTCCTTTGCAGGCTTCTCCTCAGCCTGAAATCCTGGTCAGGGCGTGTGCAGGAGGCAACCAATCCATGTGTTTCTCTCACATCAATATTTTTCTCTGTCTTTCCCTCTTTCTCCTACTCTCCCTAAAAATCAAAGGAAAAACATCCTCAGGTGAGGATTAAAAAAAAAAAAGAAATGCTTGGGCCAGTGAGGACTAGAGCTATGCACACAAACACAAAAACACTTTGCTTGTTGTTCTGATTTTTGTTCTGTTTTCCTATGAATGAGTTTCCTTGATTACAAATCAGAAGATGGACAGAAAAACCCAGTTTCCCCATTTCTTACAAACACCAGCCCTGGCAGCACTGGTTTCTGGGGGTCTGGAGCTACGTGGAACTGTCCCTTTGGGCGGAGCCTCCAGGCACCTCCTCCCTCCGCCTTCCGGCCTTGCTCTTGCACTACCGTAGCTGGTTTGTTAGTGTTTATTTCATGCATGCAGAATGCTTGTACATGTTTAATGTGGACCCCAGGCCCCGGCCATCTAAAAAGGTAGGTACCACATCAATGCACTGGCTCAGGGCCCACAATCCGGTTGAGCGTGTCCAGGAAACTGGAACTTAGAGGGGCCATGGGAGCTTTCGGGCAAAGAGCTGGGCAGAACCAAGCAGCTCGGGGGATGGCAGGGACTCGGGCGAGAGGGGACAGAGCAGGCAGCACTGAACAGGACTGGGGAGCAACACAGAACCGAGGAGATGCTGTCCTACCCCCAGAGCATCAGGCAACTCAGAGAATTAAAACAATGAACCCCTCTGCTACTCAAGAGGTTGTCACTTTATAAAACTGTTAAACCAGCATCCTTTCTGTATTAGTATCCAGGTTTGGTGGCTTAAAACAACAGAAACTGCCCTGGCCAGTGTGGCTTAGCTTCCTGCTCTGGGTGTCATCTGGCGCACGGAAGGGGTTGCTGGTTCGATTCCTGGTCAGGGTACATGCCCCCGCGGGTTGTGGGCTCAATGCCCGGTAGGGGACATGCAAGGAGGCAGCGAATCAATGTTTTGCTTTCACATCCATGTTTCACGCTCTCCTCCTTCTCCCTTCCTCTCTCAAAAATCAATATTAAGCTGAGACCGGTTTGGCTCAGTGGATAAAGCGTCGGCCTGCGGACTGAAGGGTCCCAGGTTCGATTCCGGTCGGGGGCATGTACCTTGCTTGCGGGCACATCTCCAGTGAGGGGCGTGCAGGAGGCGGCAGATCGATGTCTCTCTCTCATCGATGTTTCTGACTTTCTATCCCTCTCCCTTCCTCTCTGTAAAAAATCAATAAAATATATATTTTAAAAATCAATATTAAAATCTTAAAAAATTCTTTTAAAAACCTAGAAATTTATTTTCTCGCTCGAAGTCTGGTGTTGGCAGAGCCAGGCTCCCACCACGGGCTCTAGGGATGGGTCTTCCTGGCCTATTCCAACTCCTGGGGCTCCAGATGTTCCATAGCTCTGGCTGAAGCTCCAATCTCAGCCTCCCTCTCTATATGGCCCACCACCCTCCCCCACCTCCCCTTTGCTCTCTGAGAAGGACGCTTATCATTGGACTTAGGGCCCACCTCATCTTGAGACCCTTAGCTTCATGACCTCCAAAGACCATTTTTCCAAAAAAGGTCACCTTCACAAGTTCCAGGTGTTGGGACATAGGCATGTCCTTTGGGGGCCATCACTCAGCCCATGCTGCCCTTTAAAATGAGGGTTTTACATAAATAGTTTCATAAGACAATTCCTCCAAGAACAGGAGATACAAAGGACCGTTTAAATTAGCACACGTGAAGCAAGCAATACCAAATAACTAAAAACAACGGAAAATGCAAAATTCGCCTAGCAAACAGTCCAACGAGAGAATACGTAACCCCTGCGTAAAAAGGATCACCATAGAGCTTTCCCTGGCAAACGTCCCATGTTCCTAGGAGAGAAGGTGGTGGAGACAGCAAAGTAAAGGCAACTCTTTGCAGGTATTGTCCAATAAAGGGGGGCAGGATAAAGGAGCAATGACCGGACAGACGGGGAGATGAAGAGAAGATCTGAGGAGGCTTGTAACAGCCGGTCTGCACACCAAGAGGGCTGATGCGGGAAGAAGGGAAGAACTGGCGATGCGAGAGAGGTCAGCGAGACACCCAAGGAGGTGTGTGGGTCTGACATCAGTGGGAGCAGAGCTCAGCTCTGTCAACGGGGAGGAAAGAAGAGCATGTGGCGGTCAAGGCTGGCAAATTGGGGATTGGGGTGGAGGAACAGACTGGGGAGTTACTCTGTCCTTGGTCCAATAAGGAGCTGAGAGGGGTGACTGAGGAGGGAAGACTGACTTGCCCACAGTGCCAAGGCCCATTTGAGGCTTGCGGTCACGTGTGTAAAGGCCCAGTCAGCAGGGCCTTTACACACGTCATCTCAGTCCGGGAAGAGGCGATTTTACCAGGCAGGGTCTGGAGTAACTATGACTTTAAAATACAAACCCGAACAGAGTCAGAAGGGAAAGTGATGGCATGAAGAGGGTGATGACCTGTGTTTTCCACATACGAGAAAACTCCCATCAGGTTCCCGGTGGTGTGGAAAACTGGCGGTAGAGGGAGTCTGTGCTGAATTCTTCAGATATGTTCACACACAGGCACACACATGCACATACATGCATACACACAAGTGCACACACACTATCAGTTCCATGGGTAGAATAGATATCCTCACCCTCTGACTTTGGGCTTAGCCACATGACTTGCTTTGGCCAATGTCGAGGCGCATGATAAAAATAAAGGCTTGAAACACACCTGTGCAACTGTCATCCCAATTTCCCAGAAAGGAAACACTGTAGGTTTCCTTTCCTTGCATTCTTGCACTTTGCCATCATTGCTGGCTAGCCATCACCAGGGGTGGCATGTATCTTAATGTCACTTAAGAGGGATATAATTAGCCCTAACCTGTCTGGCTCAGTGGACAGAGCGTCGGCCTGTGGACTGAAGGGCCCCAGGTGCGATTCTGGTCAAGGGCATGTACCTTGGTTGCAGGCACATCCCCAGTAGGGGGAGTGCAGGAGGCGGCTGATTGATGTTTCTGTCTATCCCTCTCTCTTCCTCTCTGTAAAACTCAATAAAATATGTTTTTTTAAAAAGGGATATAATTAGAGAGTGCTTCCTAGGAAGTAAAACCTACCTGGGGGAGTTCACCTCGTCAGTATTTATCTTTGAAAATCACAAACAAGGTCTCCAGAATAAAATGGGAGGCATTTCCCTGTGTCAGGCTTTCACATAAAAGAAACATGGTAAATACATGTGATTTTAACTATGGACTTATTTTTATACTACAGAATAGAACAAAGCAGAAAATTAACTCAAATTTTCTGTCTTTGTTGAGAACCAATATTTAAGTGAATAACCTCCTTCCCATTGTCAAATTATATTAATTTTTAACAGTTTATCTTACATATTATATGTCATACTACCAAGAGATATAACTATAGCAAAGCTACTATATTGAAAGTACTCATCATTGGGTACAATGGTTACATTGACTTTCTATGTGTAAAAATACAAGTTTCCAAGCGTATTCAAACATCGGAGGAATTCAGGCAGGAGAGTCTTGCAGGAAAATAAAGGAGTTTGAGCTAACAGACTGAGAATTTGCATTGCTAGTGGTCTCACGGTTTCCTGAAGCCGAAGGTCTCAGGGCACTCCTATAAGTGGTACAAACCGGTTTTGAAGATCTGAGATGAAGGGAACGTATACTTAAGGAAAATAGGTTTTCATTTAGTATTCAGGATTTACCTTTAAAGTATTCCACTTGACTTGCGAGCAAACATGGGTTTTAAGAAAAGAACTTGAGGTTCTGAGCCCTTATTTTAAAAACTCACTAGCAGATGAGGAAGCAAGCTAAGGAACAAGAGATCAAAGTGATTTTCAAAGTTGGGCAGTTTGCTATTTTTAAATATAATAAAAGTTCTGGTCCACAGAGTCTTAAGGTAAATAACACAATACCCTCATGATATTGGTGTTTTCAGTTTTAAAGGTAAGCATCTGCTCACAGATGATATTCAGATTAAGAGTTTTGTGGGATATCCCAAATTATATATGGAGCCGAAAGAAATCAAATACCATTCCTCTAGTCTTATGTATGGATTATTTTATTGTAAAAATGTAATAATTATAAATCAGTCTATTGTAAAATCAATGCTGTATTAGCATAAGTGTAATTCCAAGTTGTTGTTTTTATAAATCTGATCGGTTCCAAGCAGAAATAAGCAATAAGCCATGATGGTGTTGAGGTTACCGGTAAAAGACACGGAGGTGTTTTTTCTATAAGGAACTCAGAAAAAAATAAAAATTCTGAGTGGATTCTCTTTATCTTTTCTCCATATAAACGACCATATTTTTGTATAACAGGCCATGAGATGATAATGTAAACATACGAATTTCACCAAGATTTTTTTCTTACCAAGCGAAGTGATATTTCTGCTAGAAACTTTCATTCTGATCAAATGAAGAATCTAACCAATGGTCACAAGCAAACACGTTTCTTTTAAAGGATTTTAAGCGCTAATCTTCACTGTCCCCTTCCTTTTCATTAAAAGCCATTACTAGTTATTTGCTATGGGAACCGGGTTCCCATCCCAAAGACTTGCATTTGCACATCTAGCACAGCAGAATCTTCTATCCGGCGGTGAGCGGGTGAGTGGATTACGGGTGAGAATTCCATACTTTGCTTCAGAGGCGGAGAGCGACTCGGCACCAGACCGGGGCCCGGCCCTCACAGGTTAGCCTTCTCCCTGGCAGCCAGGTGAGACCCATGCTGCATAAAGGTGTGGATCGCATTCTGTTTTAAAAGAACAAGACCGGCAGATTCATTAACTCGTTGGACAGCAGTGACCTGGTACAGTGGTACCTCGAGATATGAGTTTAATTCGTTCTGTAACCTTGAGGCGTGGGAAACTATGAGACGCTCGAGTCATGGTAAACTGGTGGGTCGTGTGCAGCCGGCCAATCCACGTGATTACTCGTATCTCAAATGTTGCTCATATTTCAAAGCAAAAATCGCTCACATCTCAAAAATCTCGTACGTTAGGGCACTCATATCTCGAGGTACCACTGTATTTATCTGAGCTTTAGTTTCTGCTCAAATAGAAAGAATCACAATTCAGAGCCCATTCACCTTTAACTCCCTTATCCTGTCCTGAGCTAACCCGTGTTTGGCAGGTAAGTTCTTTAGATCGCAGGTGAGTTTCTGAACGGCTGCTTTAAGCACCTAACAGTTGTGCCTGCCGAGATCCAGCCTAGAGGGAAAGCACCCGATGCCTCGTCTAACCCAGGGCACACGCTCGGCCTCAGCCGGCCCGCTCAGGGCTCACCTTGGGCTTCTCGGCGTTGTACTTGTCCAGCAGAGCCTGGATGCGGGCCCCGTAGTCAGGATGCACATCGCTGAAGTTCTTGACCTGAAGACAAATGGAGACAGTTAGTCCCTCCCAGGACAGGGTCTGTTTCCTGGTGTCCGCTCCAGGGGGAAGGATGCTTCCTCGGGAAGTGGAACCGCACAGTGATCGGCAACATGGAGGAAGAATGGGGTCCAGTGCCAACGCTGACGGGCACTGAGCAACCTGAGATAAGGCGTTCTTCTGCGCATGCCCACCGCCCACAAGGGGAGTCAGATAATGCACCTCCCTCGCACTCTCTGCTGAGAAAATGCACCAAGGCAAGTTGCACTGACTGCGGGTAGAGCTGACCTCAGAGGACTCACGTTTCAGTGATTTGTATTAAGAAACAGGCCCAGCCCTGACCGGTTTGGCTCAGTGGATAGAGCATTGGCCTGTGGACTAAAGGGTCCCAGTTCCATTCCGGCCAAGGGCATGGACCTTAGATACGGGCGCATCCCCAGTAAGAGGTGTGCAGGAGGCAGCTGATCGCTGTCTCTCTCATGGATGTTTCTAACTCTCTATCCCTCTCCCTTCCTTCCTCTCTGTAAAAAAATCAATAAAATATATTTTTTTAAAAAAGAAACGGGCCCAGACGCTGCCAGAATTTAAAATATACAAAGTCATTGCCATGTGCTGGGCAATTCCACACACACTTCAAGCAGGAATCCCCTGCTGGGCTGGGCCCCCCCAGCCGGCAGCCGGCAGAGATGGGCATCGTAAAGCCACAGGAAGCCTCCAGCCTCGGCACAGGTGAGAAGAACTCAAAGAGTTCGCTCCTGACACGCTGTGCCTTTAATCATTCTCACCGGGAGGATAAGATCCAGCTGCCCCAGCTATCAAAAAGAGCAGCGGTCTGCACGCCGCAGGGGTATGCGTGTCCGCTGGGGAGAAAGCAATCCGAGTGGGGCTGAGTTCCCTTTTCTCTCTTTTTTTCTTTTTTTCCCAGTATGACTATTTATTTGTGTGTGTGTGTGTGTGTGTGTGTGTGTTTTAATTTTATTGTTTAAGGTATTACAAATAATAGTACATATGTTTCTTTTTTTTCCTCCACTGACTCCCCGCCAGCCTCCCCTAACCACCGGCACTTGCCCTCATACCCCCACCCCAGTGTCTTGCTTCTTCTTTTTTTTTTTTTTAATATATTTTATTGAGTTTTTACAGAGAAGAAGGGAGAGAGATAGAAAGTCAGAAACATCGATGAGAGAGAGACATCTATCAGCCGCCTCCTGCACGCCCCACACTGGAGATGTGCCCACCACCAAGGTACATGCCCCCGACCGGAATCGAACCTGGGACCTTTTAGTCCGAAAGCCAACGCTCTATCCATTGAGCCAAACCGGTCTTGGCCCCAGTGTCTTGCTTCTGTTGGTTGTGCTTATATGCATGCATACAAGTCCTTCGGTTGATCTCTTACCACCCTACCCACCAACTAAATCTCCCCTATCTTCCCACTCAGTCTGCCACTCGGGACTGGGTGGCCTGTCTCTAGATATGTGTGACGCATGACAGGGGACATTCAGAGGTTGGACACATCCCAGAGAAGCCCCTGGCCACTCACTCAATCACTCAAATTCCCTTGATTTTTTTTTCCCCCTTTTTACTCAGAAAAGCTTATTGGAACTAGAGCTAGAGGCACTGTTGAGAATAACTACTCTCCTTTATTTAGCTCTTGGTAGAAGTGACTGCCCCAAAGCTCCAAGTCCCTAAATTGCGTAGGAGACCTCTCTCAAATGGCAGTGTCGGGAAAACCATTCCCCTCTTCTGAAGTCCACTTAGCTCAGTGGTTCTCAATCTTCCTAAGGCCGCGACCCTTGCATACAGTTCCTCATATGGTGGTGACCCCCAACCAAGAAATTTTGCTACTGTTATGCATCGTGATGTAAATATCTGCATTTTCTGATGGTCTTAGGCGACCCCTGCGAAAGGGTCGTTCGACATCCTCCCACGGGGTCGAGACCCACTGGTTGAGAACCACTGACAAGTGAAATGGAAAGGACACTGCTCCTCTCGCAGCTGCACTCTCTTGTGCGGCCAGCAGAGGCCGCCCTTCACCGGCCCAGGGGGCACTCACCGCCTTCTTCTGGATGAACAGCTGGGCGTCCTTCAGGTGGCCCGCGATGTTCTCGCACAGGCGCCTCCGCTGCTCCTCGTTCAGCACGCTCGTGTAGAAGGTCCGCACCTGCTCAACACACACACACACAGAGCGGGGGGAGTGCCATCGCCACTTTATCCCACGCAAAGCTCACCGGGACGCCACTTTTGAGATGAAAAGGTGAGACTTCCCATTTGAAGAATGGCAGTTTTTAGAATTTAAGAATGATTTTAAATTGACAGTTAAAACTGTCATTTGTGTTGAATTCTTCACTTTTCGTTTTGTTTTATTTTAAGCAAAATAGGAGAAGTCAGTTGTTACAGCTCATCACTGCTATTCAATAATGTCTTTTGTAGTCACTGCCAATAAGTCGCTTATATATATAAGGCAATATAGCCTTCAGTTAAAAATCCCCCCACACTCTTAATACGGAGAAGTCCGAATCTGCATATGACCCTCAAATATCCAGTCAGCACAGCCTTTGTTCAATTCACTCCGAACCGGAAGTGAATTCATTTACATCCTTAGTTATTCAACTTTTCGTTTACATCCTTAATGACTCAACAATCTCCTTCAAAAGTCAAGATTCCTTGAAGAAGAGAGATGTTAAGTGCTATTTTCCTGAGGTTACTGCAATAGATTAAAATTAAAAACAGGAGCTAAGTATCAGGCATGAGTTCTGGTAGCCCCTGCTCATTTCTGAGATCAACCACGGTCATGCAAAACCACAGCAATGTCACAACGGAAGCCAGGCGACGAGGAGAAAACATTTGAAAGCAGACGTGGAGGGAGAGCAAGAGTCGTGTGAACAAGACACCCCAACCCCCACTCCTGCTGCTGAGGCTCCCAGAGCTACTCTGACTCCGGCTCTAGCCCCTTAAATCTGTCAGCCTGCCCGGATTCGGAGATTTGGCTGCATTTAAGCTTAACTTGGCCATTTCTTAGATTTCCATGGAATCACTTCTTCCCCAAAGGCCCGCACCGTATCCCTTCAGCATCCCTCGAACCGGGAGAGCAGAGTAACATGCCGCCCCGTAAAGGGACTGGTTCGTGATCAGAGATGTCCTCCCGGGATGTGCCCGGAGGCCCGTTAGACACACTGAGAGGGAGCCGGCCCCTCCGCAGCGGACGAAGCGGCCGTTACCTGCGAGACGTTATCGTCGTTGGCGGTGTTGTAGCGCCGCACGTCGCCGGAGACGTGGGAGGTGCTCTCCAGGGCGTACCTCGGCTGCTGCTCCGGGGCGCTGAAGCTGTTGGGGTAGTAGTTGGGAGCCCCACCTTTAAAGGCAAGCCACACAGGTTCACTTTGGGGGGGAGAAAAATGAAGGGAGTCTACAAACACTGCTGTAAGAAATACATTCAATTATGCATATGTATACACACATACACCTACATACATATGTATACATACATCTATTTGTCACGTACATGTTATGTGATGTACCCACAGGCAAGACTCATGTTCTTAGAGAATGCCACCATCTTCCAAATGCTCACATGGGCTGCCTCACTCTGGGTCTTTTTTTTTTTAATATATTTTATTGATTTTTTACAGAGAGGAAGGGAGAGAGATAGAAAGTCAGAAACATCGATGAGAGAGAGACATCGGTCAGCCGCCTCCTGCACGCCCCACAGTGGAGATGTGCCCACAAGCAAGGTACATGTCCCCAACTGGAATCGAACCTGGGACCTTTCAGTCCCCAGGCTGACACTCTATCCTCTGAGCCAAACCGGTCTCGGCTCACTCTGGGTCTTAGCGAAGCGATCTCAAATTCCCCTTAAACATGTCAGTGATGGAATCTGTGAAATCTGCCACTTGCCAGGACAAACACATTTCTTGGGGTTTGGTTTGACCACCCCCTGCCACTGAAAATGAGACCCACGGGCACGTTCCGAACTTGAGGATTTCACGCGAGCTCAGGTTCGACTCAAACGCTGAGTCACAGAATTCTTGGGATAACTCCACGTTCCAGCTCCCCTCTCTCAATGACGGAGCCCTGAGATGTTAAGCAGTAATTAGAGGGAGATCTGGGACCAGAACTCGGGGTCTCTGTCTCTTCCATTCCAGCACGCACTGCATTCCCATGACACAGCTCTGCTCTGCTTTTCGTTAAGGTTTTTAGATCCTCGGGGTATCTCCTGTATTATTATGACTTTATTCAATTCTACTTCACTCTGACTTCTCTCCAAAAATAAATAAAATAGGAATTGTTAAAACTTTGAGCCGAAACCAGTTTGGCTCAGTGGATAGAGCGTGGGCCTGCGAGCTGAAAGGTCCCAGGTTCAATTCCAGTCAAGGGCATGTACCTTGGTTGCGGGCACATCCCCAGTAGGGGGAGTGCAGGAGGCGGCTGATAGATGTCTCTCTCTCTCATTGATGTTTCTAACTTTCTATCCCTCTCCCTTCCTCTCTGTAAAAAATCAATTAAATATATTTTTTTAAAAACTTTGATATATTTCTAGTATATCAGTATCATCTATCTGGTCTTACAGGAAAAAAAAAGTGAGAACTATAATAAAAAATGTTTATGACTTCTGGGAAAAAATATGAAGCTTTTTTTCCCCCCTTCTTGGCATATTTATTTTCCTAACTCCACTCTGCTTTGGCCGGTATCAACAGAAACCTGGTTTATCTGCACACACGTGCCTAAAGGAGGGGCCTAGAAACATGCTAAGCGGCTGGAGAAACCAGTCTGGGGCTGGGATTTTACGCAGCCCATTGCCAGAACACACGACTACCCAGAACGGATAATTAAGGGGTGCCTCCTATCATAGCACATTGATCAAGGTCCCACGTGCATGCAGAAAGAGGGAGGACAGCACCCGCGTACGGAGCCCGATCATTAGCTCCAGAAACGCATTCTAGGTCACCCACGTCTCCTGGACAGCAAAGCGCCCACGGCCAGCCCCCGCAGTGGTTTCCTGCATGAGGTGCGCGTTCTTCGAAACGTGCCCAGTTGAGTAATGTTTCAGTTCTCTTTCCAAATAAGCTCTGGCCATCTGTCTTCAAGTCACTGACTCCTGGGGACAAGTAAGCACTTTCCCTGGACTTTCAGAGCACAGCCCCGAACAAGGAGGCAAAGGTTGTACCGGATACATACACTAATAGTTTTTCACATGTATACCGTCCAAATGGTAAACAAGAAGCAATTACTTGCCCTCGCTGGTTTGGCTCGGTGGATAGAGCGTCAGCCTGTGGACCAAAGGGTCCCAGGTAAGATTCCGGTCAAGAGCATGTACCTAAGTTGCAGGTTCCTCCCTGGCCCGGGCCCCAGTCGGGGCTCGTGCAGAAGGCAACCAGTCAATGTGTCTCTCTCCCATCGATGTCTCTCTCTTTCCCTCTCTCCTCTACTCTCCCTAAAAATGAATGGAAAAATATCCTCAGATGAGGGTTAACAAAAAAAAGAGAGAGAGAGAGAAAAAAAAGAAACAATTACTAATTATTTTTTAAAATATATTTTATTAATTTTTTACAGAGAGGAAGGGAGAGGAACAGAGAGCTAAAAACATCAATGAGAGACATTGATCAGCTGCCTCCTGCACGCCCCACACTGGAGATGTGCCCCCAACCAAGGTACATGCCCTTGACCGGAATTGAACCTGGAACCTTTCAGTCCACAGGCTGACACTCTATCCACTGAGCCAAACTGGGTTCGGCACAATTTCTAATTATTAACGAAGTTCCAAAACATGCATGAACCTCTCTGACTCTTCACAAGTGGACAGTTCCCAGTAACAGCCAGTCTCAATAACAAAGGATCAAGGATAGGAATGAAATAAAAAATCACGTTAGAACAAAGATGCAGAAGACAGACACAAGAAGTATCAATTACTTTGCGCAATAATATATTCCATGCCTCTATAAACCTCAGAAAGCAGAAATAGGGTAACCACTCAATGCAATCAGTAAGTGAGCATATAGACTTGTTAAATAATGGAAAAGGCTTAGTGATAATAGTAACAAGTGCAAGGCCCAAAATTAAATATGCAAAATAATCAGAAGTGGATAAAAAAATTCATAAAAGACTGGCAAGAAATGTAACAAAATATAACGGTTGTGGCCTATGAGGGTTGGGACTACAGGTGGGTTTTTCTTCTCCCTTTTCTTTTATCTTACAGTTTCCAAATATCCTTTAGAGCACCTGTAAAATCTTTATCTCAGAAAAATCACCTTTGTTTGAATATTGACACCTGGGGCTATAGCTATAACTGAATAGTAAGATTTCCGCAATGATCAATGTAAGCAGCCTATTACTAAAACACGTGTCCTAAACAGGAAAATAAAAAAGGAAACTATGATCTATACTAAACTGTGAAACATTAAAAGGAAAAAAACACTCACTAAGCATTCTCTGATTGGGACAATAATTAGAAGTTGAAGCTGTTTGTACATGGTCACCCAAAACTGTAACTTAAAGGGGAAAACCATGAATGTGATCAACGAGCTCCAAAAAGCAAACTGCAGCAGAGCCTCATCTCACCAGCTGATTTACATGAATTCAACTCTATCCACTTAACAAAAAGCAGGGGGGGAGAACCCCTTGATTATTCTCTATCTCCCCTATTTCCTAGCTTCCCCAGCCCCTCCAAATTCTAGCTAGACTTCTCCAGAGCCCTGGCAGAAGTGCAGAGACAGGAAAGCCGGGGTACTGTGAGGACCCGCCCACTTCGGAGGCGTCTTTAAAACCTAACCCCTGTGTTAGACATGACACTAAGACACTCGCTGGGCAAGTCCTTCCTCCCTGCCTCTCACTATAAGGATGGATCACAAGGAAAACCAGAGGTAAAACCCTCCATAAAACATATGAAACGGGTAACAGTATGGAGAGTCCTCGGGCAAAAATTATATGTTTGGCAGGAGTGCCTCTGTGAGCCCCTTCCCAGAGCTGAGATCCCCTGGGGCCAGACCGGAAACCGCTGTCCCACCCTCTGCCCACAGTGCCCTCCGCCCTCCCCGGGAGCCGGAGCCTCAGTCCTACCCTGGTTGTCGACCACGCACATGGGGCCGTCACGCTGGTAGTTGGCCACGCGAGCACGGAAGGGACAGTTCACAGGGATCTGCAGGTAGTTGGGTCCCAGGCGGTGGCGGTGAGTGTCAGGATAGGAGAAGAGGCGGCCCTGCAGTTATACATGAAACGGATGTTGTGAGCAGTAACGAAAAGAAGCAAATGTACACCTATGTTGGTATTCAATGCGTATTAGTTAATAAGGTAACTAAAACTAATGAAAAACGTATTTTCTATAAAAGTCTCAGATGCTCCCAATGTCAAAGTGAAAAAACGTTATCCTATCTAATAAAAGAGTAATATGCAAATTGACCATCACTCCAACACACAAGATGGCTGCCCCCATGTAGTCAAAGATGGCTGTCCCCATGTGCACACAATATGGCTGCCACAAGATGGATTGCAGGGAGGAGAGTTGGGGGAGATCAGGCCAGCAGGGGAAGGCAGTTGGGGGCAATAAGGCCTGCAGGGAGAGAAGTTGGGGGGGACCAGGCCTGCAGGGGAGGGCAGTTGAAGGAAACCAGGCCTGGAAGAGAGGGCAATTGTGGGAACCAAGCCTGCAGGGGAGGGTAGTTGGGAGTGACCAGGTTAGCAGGGGAG
>PVJN01048660.1:0-15520 GCA_004026805.1 Lasiurus borealis
GGAGGAGGAGGAGGAGGAGGAGGAGGAGGAGGAGGAGGAGGAGGAGGAGGAGAAGGAGAAGGAGAAGGAGAAGGAGAAGGAGAAGGAGAAGGAGAAGAAGAAATTCTTACCATTTGCAGCAGCATAGAAGGACCTGGAAAGCATTATGTTAAGTGAAATAATCCAGGCAATAAAAGAAAAATACCACATGATCTCACTCTTTTATGGAAAATAAAGAACATTATAAACAGATGAACAAAAAGATAGATACAGAGGCAGTAAAGCACTCAACAGACTGTCAAATTACAGCGAGAAGGCTAGGGAGTGTTGGGCAGGGTAGAAAGAGATCAACCAAACGACCTGTGTGCCTGCATATAAGCACAACCAATAGACACAAGACACTGGCCGGGGGTGGGGGTGGGGGTCATGAGGGCGTGCGACAGGGAATAGGGGAGGCTGGGGGAAGGTCCATGGGGAGAGAAAAAAAAATATATATATATATGGATAGATATAGATATATATAGGTATATATAGATGTATATAGATACATATAGATATATATATACTAATATATATAATACTTTAAACAATAAAAAAATAAATTTAAAAAGGAAACAAAAATCTCAAAGCCAAAAATAAGGAAAAATTCTATTGAGCCATTTAACCACCTGAGTGACCTAATAAACATGGCATAGGTGCAGGAATCACAATTGGAAGAGAGGCTGGGGAGGATGCTCTGATGAGACCAGTGGCCCAGTGAAGGTTCAGTTGGTGTGTGGTTCCTTGAGTCCAAAGTAACTTCAGCACCCACGATGGTTCCCTCTTCTCTCTGCACTGGCCCTCTACTGGGCTCTTCACTATTATTACTTTTCCTTTTAAGCAATTCTTGCATTTCTTATGTTGAATTCCCTGTTTTACTGTGTCTCAAAATAAGACACGCCTTTCACATTGTTATCCACATTTTTGCACTCTTGCACGCACATGCGCGCATGCACACACACACACACATAAACATACACACAAATAATAAAGGGAATCATGAATGATTATGTAAATACCCTCACTGTGTATGACACACTCTAACACTTTCTTTTGTGCCTCTTTGATTCCATTCTATTTCATTCTTACAACTGTAATCTGACACCCTAATGGGTCCTGATCTCAGAATATGGAGAGCACTCCTCAAGCTTGTCCTCCACACCCAGCTTCATAGAATCCTGTCACAGAAAACATGTTTATTCAGCCACACTAAACTAAATCTGAAGGGGGGAATGAGTTTGTATAACATGCTGTATGCCTCAGGTATTCACAGTCTAACAAGGAACAAAGACATGTGATTAAATAAAAATCTCACCATGGATGCTCTAACACTTAGTAATCTACCTGTCCTAAAGTTAGAAAAAGAAAAGGTTAGTGAATGAGCGGAAACAGTCTCTCTGAAAGAGGAAGTTGGCATTTGGGGGAGAAATTTAAATAAGAGAGTTCAATGATTGGCTTTACAGTTCTCTCTGAGTCAATGTGAATTTTTGGCTAAAGGGATGCCTGCCTGTTAAATGGAAGAGATGACAGGGAACTGAAATATGTCTGTGGAATTGGAGCCACGATGTTGGAAAGCAATTAATACATTTGAGAGACAGAAGAAAATAATCAGCCTCATCCCATCATAGTGGTAACTATTTATTTACCAACAAGAAGGAAGTACATCAAGCTCTCTACAATATATTGATTATCTGTCCACCATCATAGGCTGATGGATACTACAGTCTTCATCATCAGGTGAGGATATTAACAATTATTAAGCTGTAGCCGTAACCAGTTTGGCTCTGTGGATAGAGCATGGACCTGGAACTGAAGGGTCTAGGACACAATTCTGGAGTGGGCTTGATCCCCAGTAAGGGGTGTGCAGAAGGCAGCCCATCAATGATCCTCTCTCATCACTGATGTTTCTATCTCCCTCTCCTTCTCCCTTCTCACTTAAATCAATAAAAATATATTTTACAAAAATACAAAGAGAGAATCTTAAAAGCAGAAGAGAAAAGCAGTTAGTTACCTACAAGGGAGCACCCATAATTCTAATTTCTCAACAGAAACTATGCAGGTCAAAAGGGAGTGGTAAGAAATATTCAGTGATGAATATCAAGGACCTACGACCAATATTACTCTACCCAGCAAGCCATCATTTAGAATTGAGGGTCAAATAAAGAGCTTCACATACAAGAAAAAGCTAAAGAAGTTCATCACCACCTAGACAGTACTACAGAAAATGTTGAAGGGTATTCTTTAAGAAGAAGAAGAAAAAGAAAAAGAAGAATGAGGAGGGAGATAAAAAGAGGAGACAAAAGAGCAGAGGAAAAAAGGAGAAGGAAAAAGATAGGAAATATGAAGAATAGAATAGCAATAAAAACCTATCAATCAATAATTGAAACTAAAACTCAAAGTAAATGAATAAAGAATTTAATGAAAAAAAATAAATTGATGAACGAAATAGAACCAGAGGCATAGAAACATAGAACAAACTGACAAATCTCAGAGGGAAGGGGGAGAATAGAGAAGAGATTAACTATAGAACTTATATGCACATGTGCATTACCTATGGACATAGACAATAAGATGGTGAAAGCCTGCGGAGAGACGGGAACTGGGTGAAGGCGGTAATGAGGTGGGAAAAGGAGGACATCTGTAATACTCTCAATAATAAAGATTTTAAAACAAACGATCCAAAAAAATAAAATCTGTGTAGGCCATGGCCACCTTGGGGAAAAGGTCTGAGAAGGACAGAAATTCCTAATTAAAAATGTCATGGGTTGAGGTGTGTATATTAAATGGGATGATATGTTTAAAAAACAGATATTGGTTACAGCTAAATGTAATTGTAGAATTTCAATGCGGAAACAAAGGAAGAGATCACAAAGAAAAGAAATGGAGGAAAACAAAGGACTGGGATATAGAGTTCAAAACCACAGTTATAAGGTTTTTCAAGAATATCCTAGAAAAGTTGAATAAATTTAGCGAAACTCAAGAGGAGATGAAAAAGGACCAACTAGAGATGGAAAAGGAACAACTAGAGAGAAAAAGAACCAACTAGAAATTAAACATACACTGACTGAAATAAAAAAAATATTATACAGAGACCTAACAGCAGACTAGAGGAAGGCAAGAATCAAGTAAAAATTTTGAAATATAAAGAATCAGAAAACACTCAACTGGAAAAGCAAGAAGAATAAAGAATCCAAAAATGTGAAGATAATGTAAGGAGCCTCTGGGACAGCTTCAAGTGTACCAACATCAGAATTGTGGAGGTGCCAGAAGAAGAGAGAGAGCAAGATACTGAAAACCTATTTAAAGAAATAATGACTGAAAACTTCTCACATCTGGTAAAAGAAATAGACTTACAAGTCCAGGAAGCACACAGAACCCCATATAAAAGGAATCCAAAGAGGACTACACCAAGACACATCATAATTAAAGTACCAAGAGCTAAAGACAAAGAGAGAATATTGAAAGCAGCAAGAGAAAAACAGTTCATTACCTACAAGGGAGCACCCATACCATTGTCAGCTGATTTCTCAGCAGAAACGATGCAGGCCAGATGGGAGTGGCAAGAAATATTCAACATGATGAATAGCAAGAACCTACAACCAGGATACTCTATCCAGCAAAGCTGTCATTCAGAATTGAAGGGCGGATAAAGAGCTTCACAGATAAGCAAAAACTAAAGGAGTTCATCAACCCCAAACCAGTATTATATGAAATGCTGAAAGATACTCTTTAAGAAGAGGAAGAAGAAAAAGATAAAAAATTATGAACAAATACATATCTATCAATGAGTGAATCTAAAAATTAAGTGAATTAAAATTTGATCAACAGAATATACTAGTGAATATAATAGAATCAGGAGCACAGAAAGGGAGTGGACTGATAATTCTCAGGGGGAAAGGGGTGAGGGGTGTACAGGGAGAGACTGGAGAAAAATCATACACCTATGGATGAGGTCAATGGGAGGGAGGTAAAGGTAGAGGGAGGGTTGGGAGCTGGGTGTTGGGGAGCTATGGAAGGGAAAAAAAGAAACAAATGTAATAATCTGAATAATAAAGATTTAATTAAAAATAAAAGATTTTCAATTTTGTTAGTAATAGCCAATTGTTTAAAAAAAATGATCATGCTATATTTTTTCTTTCCTACAAGTCACCTATACCACATGGGACGAGGCAATGATAGCCCAATTTCAGAATTTCTTCCTCTGGGATTTTCAGACGAACTAGAACTCAGCCCCTCATATTTGGGCTTTTCTTCTTTATGTACTTGATCACTGTGTTGCAAACCTTCTCATCATCCTGGTTGTCAGCTCAGACTCCCACCTCCACACACCCATGTACTTCTTCATCTCCAAACTTTCCTTGTTAGACATCACTTCTACCACCATTCCAAAGATGCTGCTGAATATCCTGACACAGAACAGAGTCATAACCTATGCAGGCTGCATCAAGTTGTATTTTTTCTTACTTTTTGCAGGACTGGATGACTTCCTTCTGGCTATGATGGCCTATGACAGGAATGTGGCCACCCCCTGCACTATGTAATCATCATGAACTCCCAATTAATAAATGGTCTGCTCATTCTGATATCCTGGATTATGGGTGCCCTGACATCCTTGTTACAAAATGTATTAATGATGCCATTGTCCTTCTGTATGGATTTAGAAATTCCCCACTTTTTTGTGAACTCAATCTTCTTGTCCAACTTGCCTGTTGTGATACCTTTCTTAATAATATGGTGATGTATTTTGTAGTTGTGCTACTGGGTGGTGATCCTCTCGCTGGTATCATTTACTCTTACTCTGAGATAGTGTCGTCCCTTCATGCAATCCCATCAGCGCAGGAGAGGTATAAAGCCTTTGTACATGTGCATCTCACCTCTCAGTTGTCTCATTTTATGGTACAAGCTTAGGAGTGTATCTCAGCTCTGCTGCTACCTACGGATCACACACAAGTGCTGCAGCTTCTTGATGCGTGCCATGGTCACACCCATGCTGATACTCTTCATCCACAGTCTCAGGAACAAAGACATAAAGAGGGCCCTGAAAAGAATCTATGGAATGGCAGGTACAAAATGGACAACCATCTTGATAGAAAACCAGAACTTGAGATTCTTTCATCAGATTGTTGTTTTCAGACTTGTTCCTTGTACTCTGTTCTAGAATTTCCTTTGTTTCAACTTTCCTATACAATTTAAGTAACCATTTTACTAAGCTTTCTTCTTTGTCTGTTATATAAACAGTTGTTCCTTTGCCTTTTTTACCTTTACAACGTTTTTTCCAACCTTGATTAGAAATATTTGGAACTTTTCATTTAATTCACTGGCAACATTGATGTCTTAATAATAATTTCTTCTCAAATAACATATCATTGTATGTAATTTGTTCTGGGTTCACCATGTTTTATAGAAAACAGGGAAGGACAAATGAGCTATTAAAACAGAGGGGGAAAAGGTTATTTGGGGGCCATGACATTTTTCATTTAGGGTAAGTGGAGAGGAAGGATTTCTATCATACAGATTCCCTCTTCAGTGATAGATGGGGAGGGCCCATGTGACAGATTACCTTACTGGTGCTTGACCAGAAATTCAAGGCTGGTTGATTAAAATTAAACTTCTGGGAGAGGTTGAAACTTCCATTAAATCCAATATGAAATCTAGATTTAGCATAATGGTTTTTTAACTGGAGTGATGCCATTTTTCTCCCTGTGGTTTTCTCGTTAACAATAGTATGCATATTAACAATATTAAACACAGAATATCAATAAACAATACAATTACATGTAATTTTATTAATTTATTTGAGCCTTATGTTATCACAGATTCAAGAATCTTTCCATTTTTTGTGCCTTTTTCAATATTTTTAGCAATATTTAGTAGTTTATTTCTAGGTATTTAATTCTTTTTGATGCAGTGGGGGAAGGTCAATGGGAAAAAAAAGAGATATAGGTACTACTATTTGTAATACTTTAAATAATAAATTATAAAAGAAATGGCATTGTTCTTTTAATATCTCTTCTAACTGTTTATATAGATGCAAACAATTATTATATATTTATTTTGTATCGTTGTTGAACCTATTTATTGGATCTAAATAATTTTTTAAATCATTTATTGGAGTATAACATAAAATAAACTGAACATATTTAACAGCAATATTTCTGAGTTAATGGAATTATGCAAAAATTAAGAGTACATACTGCATAAATTCATATACATAACTCAAAAAAACACAAAACCTTTAATATCTTTGTTATATAATTGTAAAAAATGTAATTAACCTCTTCCTCTGTCTCCCTATTGCTGCTGATGATGTGGAACAATAAACCTAGTTCTGGTAGATATTGCTAGAAATAAATAAAATGCTTTTTTATTTATAGAGTATGTCTAATAACTCTTCCTACATAGAAAGTGTATATACATACGATTTTCTTTCAAACAAGCACAACACATGAAGACATAACTCAGACACATTAATATTCTCACCTTTAATGTTGAAAGAATATTTTAAAGAAATTTGGTGAAAATAGAAATTAAAGAATAAATGATTAAATTAATATGAAACTAAAATAATTTAGAAATTTAGATACAACGATATAATGTAGAAGGTTGATCATAATTTTGTAATGAATTACATTTCCTATATTAACGCACAAAGACCTCAAAGTCTGAACCACATTTACTTCTGTAACTGAAGAGTTTGTCCACCAGGCACCAGGTGAGTCACACACAGTGAACATTAGATAGGTAGAGGAGAGATTAGATTCACTTTATTGGCAGTCCTGTGCAAGGAGAACGGGAAAGCTAGTGATCAAAACTTAAACTTCTGATTCCTTTACTGGCCGTTGGTCTTAAAGGGTGAAATTGGGGGTAGAAGTGAATGGGTGATCAGCTCATGTGTGTGTATATTCTGATTGGTTGGAGCACGTGTCACAATTAGATATTTTGGGAGTTGTGATCATCAGTCATCCAAAGTCAGCTAGTCTGGGGTTTATGTGACTGTGGTCCATGAGAGTCATTGGTTTTTATCTAGTAGAACATTTTAGTTCTTATAACTAAAATGTCAGTTCTTATAAAACCAACTCAAGGTATATGTCACTATGTTATCACAGATTTCTGAAAAAAGTTAGTTTGCTGAATATAAAAAAATGAACTCAGGTCTGTTTCCTTGCAAATGAAACATTGGGGGTACGGGATTTGGTTGAGAAGGGATTCTGGCTTGGTTTCAATTTCATGAATTGGGAATTCACTAGATCTGTTAATAGAGCAGAATCACCAAATTGACTTCAGATATTTTTCTTCTACTTAATGTAAAATTTTGACAAAAATGACTTTAACAAAGAAAGCTAATAGAATAGATTAACAATGATGGGTATTGATTGCATCAATGACCCCTATCAATGGACTCCTTGTATTCCCTCACGTTGCAATATGACTTCCACTACCAACCCCCATAATAGATTGAGTCTATTTTGCCAACCACTTGAATATTATGGATTTCTTTGACCGGAATAATGTGGTAGAAGTGATGTTGTGCTAATTCTGAGCCTTCACATACATGTCTCTTTGAATACAGCCACAGCTGTGTAAACAAGCCCAGACCATCTAGAATAAGCCTCCAGCCCTAGTGTTCCAGCTGAAGCCACTAGACAAGCCTACCACTAATCAATCCAAAACTTGTGTGAGAGACTCATCTAAGGTTGGCCGAACCACTGCCCTGACCAGAAGTATAAGAAATACCAGATCCACCCAGTGATTCCCTACTTACACACTTCAAGTTACACAAAAATCACTAGCTGGCACAATAACTTTATTAACTAAAATTGAGAAAATTGAGAAACCTGAAGTTTAAGCAAATTGCCCAAGGTCATAAAACTAGTTAAGTGCTGAAACTGGGATACAAACACAGGCTACTTAGCTCCAGAGTCTGCTCTCCTAATCAGTATTCGTTCTTCTGCTGCTGCTATAGCAGTGCATGAAATGGTGTTCTTATTCCTAAGATATAGTTCCACCAATTATGCAACTACATTCAGAAGCCAATCCCAACCTGGGGCAACTGATTGGCCCCTACTATAGCCATCTTAACCAATTATGAGACCAGCAAGATCTCAATCTTGCTGGATGGGAGGCACTTTATATGTATAAGTCAGTGGCATTTACAAATAGAATTCCACTGTCTTAACACCTGAAGGTTGAAGAGTCATTTGGTTACAAAAAAAATAGAACAAACCTAAAATTTCTGTGAAACTGCCTAAGATCCTGATAAACCAAAGCCATTTTGAGAAAGCAAAACAGCTGAGACCGGTTTGGCTCAGTGGATAGAGCGTTGGCCTGCGCACTGAAAGGTCCCAGGTTCGATTCCGGTCGGGGGTGTGTGTACCTTGCTTGCGGGCACAACTCCAGTAAAAGGCGTGCAGGAGGCAGCTGATCGATGTCTCTCTCTCATCGATGTGTCTTTCTATCCCTCTCCCTTCCTCTCTGAAAAATCAATAAAATATATTTTTTTAAAAAAGAGAGAGAAAGCAAAACAAAGCTGAAGGCAATCCATTTGAAATTCCCAGATTTCAAATTATATTATAAAAGCTATAGTAATAAACGCAGTATAGTACTGGCAAACAAAAAAACAAAAAAACAGACACATAGATCAATGGAAAAGAATAAAGAGCCAAGAAATAAACCCACACACATAAGGTCATTAATTTAGGAGAAAGGAGCCCACAGTGTTAAATGAGGAAAGGACAGTATCTCCAATAAACTGTGCTGGGAAAACTGGACAACCACAGGCAAAAGAATGAAACTGGGTCCTAATGTAAGGGTTCAGAATGAGTCACCCCAAGACATGTATTTGGATTATTTTTAAGCTGAAGGCAACTGAGACCTTAGGAGTCCAAGAGGAACTTTTACTACTCCCTTAAAGAATTTAAATTTTGGCCCTAGGAGGCTTGGCTCAGTGGATAGAGCATGAGCCTGCGGACTGGGGGATCCCACGTTCAATTCCGGCCAAAGGCGCATGCCTGCATTGTGGGCTCGATCCCCAGTGGGGGGCATGAAGGAAGCAGCCAGTCAATGATTCTCTCTCATCACTGATGTTTCTATCTCTCTCTCCTTCTCTCTTCCTCTCTGAAATCAATAAAGAAATATATCTTAAAAATATATAAATAAATAAAATTATTTAAATTTTGGTTCTTGCCAATAATAAGAGTTATCATCAGAAATAACATCTATGACCTATACCAGTATACAGGGCAGGGCAAAGTTCCAATTACTGAACATCTGCTCTTCTCATTTTCCTGCAATGTCCTTTCTTCGTTCTGAAGCCTCAGGAGCTTTACCTCATCTTTAGCTCAGAATGTCATATATACACTACCTCACTGCTCTTCCTATCTCTGAACCTCTCATGTATGTTTCCAAGTAGATTCCACTGGAAGATAGATATTTGATAATCAAGTTTTGCCAGGAAATATGGTAGCTTTTCTGGATGCTCAGCTAAATACAATATTGAAACCTGGAAATTAGGTATAAAGTACAGAAGCATGTGTGACCAAGCTTTTATTTCAAATACATCCATCAAAAATAATCATTGCCAGATGCATGACACAGCTACTACATAAGCATTCATGTTGCCTTCACCCATGAAGTTTCCATTGTATTTTAAATTTAATTATTTGTTTTGGAATAATTAATATATGCAATTTTATTTTTAATTAGAAACATTTTCAAAATAAGCAAAGGGAGAAACTTCACATTAGACAATAGATATATGTAGGGAGCAAAGTTCTTTGAAATTATACACAGGAACAGACAGAATTTTTGTGATAATTTACACAAGAATTAACATGCAATAAAATTCCACTTTTGAAAACCCTGAGTAACCTATATAACTGAACACATGAATGACCCTGCTTTTCCTTCCCTGGCCTTAATTTCTGCTCTTGGGTTTTAAATAAAAAGCAAACCCAAAATATATAAAGGCCTCATACAACCCAACAAAAGGAAGACAAACAGCCCAATCAGAAAATGGCAGAAGACCTAAATAGACACTTCTCCAAAGAAAGACACACAAATGGCTAACAGTCATATGAATAAATCCTCAATGTCACTTATCATCAGAAACATGGAAATTAAACCACAAAAGTATCTCCTCACACCAGCCATAATGGCTACTATCAATAAATCAACTAGCAACAAGTGCTTGTAAAGATGTGGAGAAAATGGAACCCTAGCACACTGATGGTGGGAAAGCATACCTATATAGCCATAGTAGAAAACAGTGTGGAATTTCCTCCAAAGAAATAAAAAATGGAACAGTGATCTCACTTCTAGGAATATAACCTAAGATGTCTGAAACACTAATCAGAAAGAATAAATTCCTCTAGGTTCATAGCAGCATTTTTTACAATAGCTAAGATCTGGAGATAGCCCTAGTGCCCCTCCATTAAAGAATGGATAAAAAAAACAACAGTGGTACATTTACACAATGGAATACTATGCTGTTGTTAAAAAGAAGGATCTCTTACCCTTTGAAATAGCATGGAGGGGCCTGGAAAGTATGGTACTAAGTGAAATAAGTCAGTCAGAGAAATACAGGTATCACGTGATCCCACTTATATGTGAAATGCATGAACAAAATAAAGTGCCAAATAAAAGAGATTCAGAGACATGGAAGCATAAAACAAGACTGTGGATCTTCAGAGGGAAGTGAGGAAGGAAGATACTAACCGAAGAACTTATATGCATATATGAATAACCCATGAACACAGATAATAGTGGGGTGAAGGCTTGGGAGGGAACAGAATAGGGTAGGAGTGGGGTCAATGTGGGGAGAAAAGGAGCACATCTGTAATATTTTCAATAACAAAGATACATTTTAAAAAATCAAACCCACAAAACCATAGCCATCCTGTCCTTGATCCCCAATAGAGGTAGAGTCCTTCTGTGCAAGCCCATTTCTCTCTCTCTTTGACACATACACATGCATACACACAGTTTCCTGTATGTCTTTTGGGTGTACAGGACCTGTAAATAATAAACCTTACATTTTCATAGTTCCATGAACTGAGAGTCCATCCACTGAGGACTTTGACTCTAGTCTGAGGAACAATTAGTGGGAATGAGGCCAGTAGCCAGACAATCCAATCCTATTGCATCACTATCAATAGACAGAGACCTACAAGGAACAAGAATAAAATCTATAATATCAGGAACAACAGTAAAGGTATCAATTTACAGAGGAGGGATACATGGTGAAAACAGTTTTCAGATTTTATGGAATGAAATTATATAATGGAATAGGTAGCCAAGTGCAGTTTTTCTACATACATAATACCACTTATTACTATTCTACCTACAAAAAAAAATTACTTACAATGATATATGTCATTTGAGAATAAATTGTTCTTAAGACACCAATGTTTCTAGTGAAGGAAATGAAAACTTCTCACTATTTCTGACCAAGGTTGGAAATATTTCAGGAAGGTTAAAAAAAGACATATATATATATATATATATATATATATATATATATATATATATATATCAGACAAAGCAGAAAGCTTAATAAAATGGTTACTTAAAATGTATAGAGAATTATAGAGAAGCAAACAAAGGAAATTCAAGGACAGAATACAAAGAGCAACTTTGGCTCGACCTGTGTTTCTCAGTGGCTGAGCGTCAACCTATGAACCAGGAGGTCACCATTAGATTTCTGGTCAGGGCCCATGCCCAGGTAGTAAGCTCCATACTCAGGAGAGGATATGCAGGAGGCAAGCAATCAATAGTATTCTCTCATCATTGATGTTTCTCCCTCTCTCTCTCCCTCTCCCTTCCTCTCTGAAATTAATAAAAATATGTTTTTTAAAAAAAAAAGAAGCAACTCTAAAAAACACCATGTGATTAAAGAGTCAGTTTCTGTTTTTTAGTTCTGTAGCCCCAAAATCAAGGGCATTTTTACCCAGGGATGATTGTCCCCTTTGTACCTGATATCCCAAAGTATCTTTTCAGAGCCCTCTTTATGTCTTTGTTCCTGAGACTGTAGATGAAGGGGTTCAGCATGGGTGTGATCACAGTGTACATCACTGAGACTGTTGCACTTGAGTGTGACCTTTGGGTAGCAACAGAGCTGAGATACACTCCTAGGATCATACCATAAAATAAGGAGACAACTAAGAGGTGAGAGGCACAGGTAGAAAATGCTTTATACTTCCCCTGAGCTGATGACATTGCACATATGGAAGACACTATCTTAGAATAAGAGTAAATGATACCAGCGAGGGGACCACCAGCCAATAACACAGATACAAAATACATAAACATGGTATTAAGAAAGGTGTCAGAACAGGCAAGTTGGACCACCTCTTTGAGTTCACAAAAAAAGTGGGGAATTTCCAAATTTGTACAGAATGACAATCGCAATACAAGTAAACTTTGTAACAAGGAATTTAGGGCACCCATGATCCAGGACATCAGAACTAACAGTCCACATAGCCGGGAGTTCATGATGATCATATAATGCAGGGGGTGGCAGATGGCCACGTACCTGTCATAGGCCATCACACCCAGAAGGAAGTCATCCATTCCTACAAAGAATATGAAAAAATACATCTGGGTGATGCAGCCTTCATAGGTGATGACTTTGCTCTGTGTCTGGATGTTCCACAGCATCTTTGGGACGGTGGTGGAGGTGAAGCAGATGTCTACCAAGGACAGGTTGGAGAGGAAGAAGTACATGGGTGTGTGGAGGTGGGTGTCTGCGCTGACGGCCAGGATGATGAGCAGGTTTCCCAACACAGTGATCAGGTACATGGAGAGGAAAAGCCCAAATATGAGGGGCTGCAGTTCTGGTTCCTCTGAAAGTCCCAGAAGAAGAAATTCTAAAATCAGAGTATCATTCCCAGGTCCCATGAGGTGGAGGTCACTAGTACAAAAGAAAAATAACATGATTAGTTTTTGCACAAATGCCATTACAAGCACAGTTGAAATACTACAATTATATTTTATAATGGAGCAACGATATTTATTTTTTGTACATATCATCCCCCATGACATCTCTGATTATAAATTCCTGTCTTCCTCAAACATTGTTTCCAAGGTGGTCATCAATTACACTGTCGTAATGAGAAATGCTTTCATGCACTTGAGGAATATTTATTGATATTTCCCATGTCTAGGAGAAGAGTACAAGATGATCAGGAACAAAATTCTTACAATATAATGATAGTGAAAGAATATATACAACATATATGTCATATACCAAGTTAGATGGTGTCATGTGAATAATAAAAAAAAAAGAAAGTAGGCATAAAAGAGAGTGGATGGGGAATCAGGAAGCCCTGCCAAGAAGGTGACAATTGAACAGAGACCTTAAGGAAGACAGAGTGGGTGACCCAGGGTTAGTTGGGGATGGAGGATTATTTAAGAAAAGTGGCAGTGCCAAAGCCCTGAGATGACACTTGTTTTCAGTATTCAGGACTCAAAAAGGACACAGAATGGTGAAATAAAACAAGTCAAGAAGGCACAAAAGAAAATATCAGAGTGCAATATACATAGAGAGGGTATATGGTTCCCTTTGTTCAGGTGTGAGTGGGTGGGTGGGTGGGTGTGTGCGTGAAACAATTGTTAGATCACAATGTAAAGGGCATGTCTTGTTTCGGAAACAATAAAAGTAATCTAATGCAATAACTGTCAGAACAGTTTTAAATGCCAGCTCCTGCTAATGAGGGAAAATAATAAGAGTGAAGAGCCCAGCGGAGAGCCAGGTGCACTGGTCCTGGGCACTTGATGCATAGCACCTGTTCTTCCATGAGATTCTCTGAGATGGCCTTCTATTCACTCTGGTGAAGATGAGAGAAAGATCCACAGAATCTAAGAAAAGTTGCAGGACCCTCCAGCACTAGCTGTAGAAAATGAATTAAAACTCACACCTCCCTGATTCTAAGTCACTGCTTTTTTACTCTGCAAGGCTGCCTCACTCAGTCAATGCTTCACAAAGAAAAGGAAATGCTAAGGTTGAAATAAAGCAGAATCCTGAGAGCCGAGCAAATAGAAGGGAGGTTAGTTCCTGCCGTGGGAGGAGAGAGGCAGTGGAATTATGCTCTGAGATGGTGAGAAGAAAGGGGCTGAGAAGGAATAAGTTGCAAGAAAGCCCTTCAGAGCTAAGGACATCAAATGTGCAGGATCTTGAGTCCATCCCTTTCACTATTTCATCAACCTGACTGGTCTTCCAGAAGACACAGTTATTACAAGCTTTACTTCTCCCCACAATGCTTTCCCACAGTGCTCAATCTGGCACACTGAATGGCATCACTCACTGGATTTGGCTCTACTGATCCTTCCTTCCTTAAACAATTGATGTGGAAAAGGCAAGAAATGCAGGGCAGGTGCTGGTTCCAGAGCAGTTAAACATCTTAGAGAAGCACAGAGAGGGTGCTCTTATCCATGGCTGAGAAGCTGCAGTGAGTCTGAAGAGGGAGGTCCAAAGTCTGAATTCTCAGAGCTCCTCATTAAATGAACTGTGTTACTGGTGCTCAGTTCTCTAAGCAGTTCAGCTCCCTTGAAACCAAAGGGCCATATACAAGGCAACTTTTCTGCCAGTTTGGTCTCCATGGGTTCACCTTGGGGGGCCAAATACATATTCTTTTCCTACTGATGGGTCCACCTCCCCTGGAATGAACATCTCCCCAGGGTATATAAGCGCTCGTGCAGGACACATGGACAGGATAACATCTTGATGTCCCTGAGCACATCCATCCCAAACAGGAACCTCCCAGAAACTTCCCTTTGACCTCAGTTTTAAAAACCATAGATCAATTCTGAAGGTGTACTTGATGGGAATAAACTTTGGCTATAGAGGTAGGGTGTCCTTTGTACAAGTTCCCCAGATCTAATTATTCAATTTTTTTCATCAGGGGTAAATGCATTCACATCTTTAAACTCACATAGGTACATATTTTTTTCTGGCCAGAGAGGCTATTCAGAGCATTTCTTTACAACAGGAAAGAGTACTTTGAATATAAAACCGGTACCTGATAGTGACTTAGAGCAGTCACTGACAAACATAGTTTTAAAGAACGAGGTAAAGATTATTATTGGACCATCAGTGCTCTGTTGTAGGTACTTAACTCTGCCATTGTAGTGTGAAAGCACTTGTAGACAATACCCACACAGATGGGCTTGGCTGTGGATTCTGTAAGAACTAAGTCCAAACTGGAGTGGCTTAACACAACAGGAATTTATTTCATCAGGTTCTTTTTTTTTTTTAATTAAATCTTTATTATTCAGATTATTACATTTGTTTCTCTTTTTTTCCCTCCTTAGCACCCCTCCACCCAGCTCCCACCCTCCCTCTGCCGTTAGCTCCCTCCCATTGATCTCATCCATAGGTGTATGATTTTTGTCCAGTCTCTCCCTGTACACCCTTCACCCCTTTCCCCCTAAGAATTAACAGTCCACTCCCTTTCTGTGCTCCTGATTCTATTATATTCACCAGTTTATTCTGTTGATCAAATTTTTA